>CM067483.1:28098359-28112797 GCA_034552555.1 Semaprochilodus insignis | reverse complement strand
CTCTACACTCTTCTCGGCCTGTTAACCAGTATGTCATCCAAATTACAGCTTGGATACAAACATGTTCTTATTTCTCACACGGTTTAATGACCTGTTAACCCCATATGCTTTTTTTTCATCAACAGGTCTGTCATACTGTGTTCAGATTGAGCAACCATCAGATCTGATAGTCCATCCAGACAATGATGTTAAGATTTCCTGCAGCCACAATGACAAAGATTTAGATGTCATGTTATGGTATCAACAACGCAGAGACACCACGGCTCTGGCTTTAATCAGTTATAGTTATGCTACAATTCCACCAAGCCATGAGCCTGAATTCACACAACGCTTCAAACACAGCAGGATTGATGCAGTGAATGGAGATCTGACCATTTCTAAACTCACTAAATCAGACTCGGCTGTCTATTACTGTGCTGTCAGGAGACACAGTACTGTTGTTCTACCACTCACTTGTCGCAAAACCTAAGCACACAGGAAATCCACTCCAAGGCCATGCAAATATATGTAAATAAATAATGTAAAAAAAACTGATTAAAATAAAATAGTGAATAAAATTAAATAGTAACATATTGTTTGCCAAACAGCCAGTCAACATTCATCTACACTGTTAAAGCTCAGATCTTGCTTGTTAGTTATCTTGCTTCATCCATCAGAATCAATCAAGCATTGTACACTCAATAGATTTTCACATTCATCAAATATATTGAATATGATTCATACATCTGGATGCCGATTGCTAGTACTGCCTAATACATGCTATATAATATGCTACGCTATATACTTTGCTATATCCGATGGTTACTGTGTCAGATTGTGCTACTCTGAAGGAGGTTTAAATTGTAATTCTCTTCAGAAGTGTCAGTGTGAACTATTCTCACCAAGCTCTTTATTAGGTACACCTCCTTGTATCTTCTGTTCATTTTATCAGCTCCACTTACCAAATAGGAGCACTTTGTAGTTCTACAGTTACAGACTACACTCCATCTGTTTCTCTGTATACTTTGTTAGGTCCTTTTCAAACTGTTCTTCAATTATCTAGAGCCCTTAATGACCACCACAGAACCACTAATGTGTCTGATCCACTGTTGGGGTTTTGAAACTAACACACCTCCACCATGTCAGTGTCACTGCAGTTCTGAGAATGATCCACCACCCACATAATACCTGCTCTATGGTGGTCCTGTGGGGGTCCTGACCATTGAGGAACAGGGTGAAAGGGGGATAACAAAGTATACAGAGAAACTGATGTACTACAGTCTGTAATTGTAGAACTACAAAGTGCTCCTATATGGTAAGTGGAGCTGATAAAATGGACAATAGTTATTTACATTTTTACATCATTACATCTTTGTGCTTCTCTATACATAGAGGTGCAACAGTAATCTCATATTTATATGGCCCATATTGTCAAATGATTAAAGATCAGTTCTGTTTAGGTAGCACAATGTTTGGTTAAGGGCTAGAAACTCCAGTTTAAAATGACTGTACAATCTATCGTTCATTACAGACAGATGAAAACTGGTTTGTACTTGTTACATCCCACTTTGCGGCTGTGACAGCACTGATACTACTCTTGTATTGGTGGCATCAGAGTTCTCCTCCAGTCTCTACACTGCTCATGGTACAAAGGCAATGTGCATGTGCTCAAGTGAGATTTAGCCATCAGAAGGATGCGTGTTGCTTGTGGATTGTTTGTGTTTTCAGTTTTGTTTTTAGGTATGACTTTAAAAAACAACAATAACAATTGAAATTCATTTTTATGATATTTTACAGTATATTGGATTTTTCTAGTTTCACAGCCATTTTCATTTGACAGGTGAAGCTTCTGTGAAGGTTCAACAGACCTTATTGGTGTTCGCCAATGAATCAGACACCGCCAAAATCGAATGTAGCCATGGTGACAGTACCTACAGTACTGTATTATGGTATCAACAAAAAAACGATAGTACGGTTATGGCTCTGATTGGCTACACTGTTAACACAGGTAAACCAATTAAAGAAAAAGAATTTGAAGACCGGTTCCAGCTGAACAGACAGACAACCGTGGAAGGAAATCTGACCATCTCTGGACTGCTACAGTCTGATTCTGCTGTTTATTACTGTGCAGTCAGTAAGCACAGTGCTGCACGTTCAAGCGACTGCTGTACTAAAACCCCAAACACTAAATACATAAACAGCCCCTGCTTCAAACTGTAACTGCAGCTCTATGGTTTATTATCTGATTATTAACACCGTATTAGTGGATTGCTTGTTTGATGGGGTTTTTCACGACTCTCCACTGTATAGGATGGAAATGTAAATTATACAAACTGATTTAATTTATCACATACTGGGATCAATTTACAATAAGCTGACCCTTCTGAAGTATACATGCTTTGTTCAAAATGAGTTAATTTGTTGTTATTAAACACTTAAACAGCTATTAAACAAATAGTTTATAAGCAGTTATAATGAATAAAAGGAAATAGTAATGTGTTGCTTGCCAAATAGCCAGCTCATATTCATTCATCTACACTTTTCATTCATCTACACTGTTAAAGTTATTCATCTACACTGTTAAAGCTCAGATCTTGCTTGTTAATTATCTTGCTTTATCCATCTGAATCAGTCAAGCATTGTACACTCAATAGATGTTCATATTCATCAAATATACTGAATATGATTCACACATCTGGATGCTGATAACAGCATAAATAACAGCAGGAAATAAAAATAATAACAGACAGATGGAAATGTGGAGAAATATTGTGGCTGGCACACATGAACATGACATTAACTAGGTACTGCCTCATATTACCCAGGATAAATAGTTAAATCAAGAAGGAGATTATCACCTATGTATACAATACCCAATTATGGATGATAGAAAAAGTCTCTATATTTACTAAGTTTTGAACCTGAAGGCCCAGAGGGAGCCCAGTTGGACATCTTTGCTATATCCGATGGTTACTGTGTCAGATTGTGCTACTCTGAAGGAGGTTTAAATTGTAATTCTCTTCAGAAGTGTCAGTGTGAACTATTCTCACCAACCTCTTTATTAGGTACACCTCCTTGTATCATCTGTTCATTTTATCAGCTCCACTTACCAAATAGGAGCACTTTGTAGTTCCACAATTACAGACTACAGTCCATCTGTTTCTCTGCATACTGTGTTAAGTCCTTTCAAACTGTTTCAAACAAAGGACTGGAGCCCTGCAGGACCACCACAGAACCGCTGTTGTGTCTGATCCACTGTTAAATATCTCAGTGTCGCTGCTGGTCTGAGAATTGTCCACCAACCAAAATTATCCAGCCAGCAGCGTCCTGTGGGGAGATTCCTGTGAGCACTGATGGTCATAAAACTGTAGTGCAACAGACGAGCTACGGTCTCTGTCTTTACATCTACAATTAACCCAACAAGGTGGGAGTGTCTAATAGAGTGGACAGTAAGTAGACACAGTGTTTAAATACTCAAGCAGCACTTCTGTGTCTGATCCATTCATATCAGCACAACACACACTAACACACCACCACGTCAGTGTCACTGCAGTGCTGAGAATGATCCACCACCCATATAATACCTGCTCTGTGGTGGTCCTGTAGGGGTCCTGAGCACAAAGTGCTCCTATATGGTAAGTGGAGCTGATAAAATAGACAATAATTATTTACATTTTTACATCATTACATCTTTGTGCTTCTCTATACATATAGGTGCAGCAGTAATCTCATATTTATAGGGCGTATTTTGTCCTAAACATGTTCAAATGATTAAAGATCAGTTCTGTTTAGGTGGCACAATGTTTGGTTAGGGGCTAGAAACTCAAGTTTAAAATGACTGTACAATCTATCGTTCATTACAGACAGATGAAAACTGGTTTGTACTTGTTACATCCCACTTTGCGGCTGTGACAGCACTGATACTACTCTTGTATTGGTGGCATCAGAGTTCTCCTCCAGTCTCTACACTGCTCATGGTACAAAGGCAATGTGCATGTGCTCAAGCGAGATTTAGCCATCAGAAGGATGCGTGTTGCTTGTGGATTGTTTGTGTTTTCAGTTTTGTTTTTAGGTATGACTTTAAAAAACAACAATAACAATTGAAATTCATTTTTATGATTTTTTACATTATGTTGGATTTTTCTAGTTTTACATCCATTTTCATTTGACAGGTGCAGCTTCTGTGAAGGTTCAACAACCCTTATTGGTGTTCGCCAATGAATCAGACATTGTCAAAATCGAATGTAGCCATGGTGACAGTACCTACAGTACTGTATTATGGTATCAACAAAAAAGCAATAGTACGGTTATGGCTCTGATTGGCCACACCGTTGGCACAGGTAAACCAATTAAAGAAAAAGAATTTGAAGACCGGTTCCAGCTGAACAGACAGAAAACCGTGGAAGGAGATCTGACCATCTCTGGACTGCTAGAGTCTGATTCTGCTGTTTATTACTGTGCAGCCAGTAAGCACAGTGCTGCACCTTCAAGCGACTGCTGTACTAAAACCCCAAACACCAAATACATAAACAGCCCCTGCTTCAAACTGTAACTGCAGCTCTATGGTTTATTATCTGATTATTAACACCGTATTAGTGGATTGCTTGTTTGATGGGGTTTTATACTCTCTACTGTTTAGGGTGGAAATGAGGAACAAGTATCATTTATAGACTAATGGACTTGGTATGCATCCTTTCAACTTTAAACATGACTTCTCTTAGAGTCTGAAAATACAGTACATGAGCAAATACTTCCCTCTGTTTTGCATCAGTAGGGGGAGATGTGGCACTCTCTCTCTCTTTCTCAGAATCAAGTCAGATCAAGTTTATTTCTATAGCACCTTTAACAACAGATGTTGTCACAAAGTAGCTTTACAGAGAATCCGGGTCCAAACCCCTAATGACCAAGCCAAGGGCAACAGTGGCAAGGAAAAACTCCCTCAGAGCAAGAGGAAGAAACCTTGAGAGTAACCAAGACTCAAAAGGGGAACCCATCCTCTTCAGGTCTCTTCGGATAGCAAGACAAAGATCATAATTTACAGTTATAGCAATATTGAATAGGATAAGAGATAACTGTTAGAGTAAGAGTGACAGTGAGAAACAGACCTGAAAGTCTGAATAAAACTCAGTCACTGCTTGGCTATGGCTACCTAGGGAGACTGGATTCACAGAATGGCTTGAAATGACCAGACAGAGCATCGTGTCCAGAGGGCTAATCATTTCCAGACTCTGAGTATTACTGTGCAGCCAGTTTATACAGTGCTCAACTTAAAAGGACTTCCTTACTGGAAACCTAACAACCTCAATATATATATGATCAGACTGATAGAGATACTGTGATACTGTGAGTATTGTGTTAGTGCACCCCTGATAAGCCTTGTACTGGTGTTGCAGTGGACTCAGGAGTGTCCAGCCTGTGTTTCAAGATATATACACGTCAGTAACTGAAAATCATGTTGGTGTCCACTTTATTGGGAAACAGCAAATTGACAGAATTATTTCAATTAAATATTAATTTTCAAGTTTGCTGACTGTGAGACTGTGCATTCAAACAAGAAAAAAAGAAAGATTAAACAAACAAATCAGTTCATTCGACAGGCAGCAGTTCTGCCTATAGGGAACTGGAAAGCAGGAGAGAAATTCAGATGAACAATCTGAAATAAGCAAAAAAGACAACAGCGATATCCCTTCAAATGCCTTATTAAAATGTTTTCTAAAAGCTGTATGCGTTATGAAACTCACTCCATCTCCATTTTTGTTTTTACATTTTTCAGTTGTAAACATAAATTGAAAATATCTGAGGCCCTTCACATTGCGTGAAATGTTGCCTTTCAGGATGAATGGACAAAAACAAATGCCTCAAAATCTGATTCCATTGACTTACAGTAAAAGTAAAGTATGTTTTTTACTTCTCCTGAAAAGTTATCATTATGGAGATACTATTGTTCCACCAGCAGTGATTTGTTACTCTTTATGTATTGTAATGTAACACAAATACATTTAGGTTTTTATTTGGTAAATATAAAGTAAATATTTAATCATTACTTTTTCCAAATACTGATCTGTGCCTGATCTATTGCCCATGTATAGTCAATAAGAGATTTCCTTTTTTGTTTTAATTACATGTGTTATTTTAAAACTATACTGAAACTACTCAAACTACTATTATTTAAATATTCTCAAAGATGTTTGGACACACCCCTCACTCCACTCCACACATGTGCATTAATACCTCTGATATGAAGACAGTGTGCGTGTGGTGAAGTCGGTGATACCCTCACTCAGAAGGATGTGCAGTACTTGTGCAGTGTGTATGTTCTTCATTTTGGTTCTAGGTATAACTTCCTTCCCAAAGCAAGTTATTACATTAATTACATTAATTTATTAACATCTATTTCTGATTTTTAATTAGCTTTTTTTAAGCTTAACTTTTTGGTCTGTTCAACAGGGAGGACAAACTGTGTTACATTTCACCAGATCCCGTCACTCCTAGCCAAAGAAGCTGACAATGTAACAATCACCTGTAGCCATGATGACAGTAGCTTAGCATACATGTACTGGTATCAGCGAAAGAGTGACAGTACAGCTATGACCCTGATCGGCTATGGCTATGATACAAATGAGCAAACCTGTGAAGATGGATTTAAAGAGCGGTTCAAACTGAACAGAAAGAAAAGAGAGGAAGGAAATCTAAAAATCTTGAATGTCCTCCAGACTGATTCTGCTGTTTACTATTGTGCTGCAAGTAAGCACAGTGNAGCCATAAAAGCCAAAACTACTAAAACTTTTTCTAATGCCATCTTTAAGGTAGTATGTTGCTGCATAGTGTGTTAGAAATAAAAAAAATAATAATATTTTTATTAAACAAATAAATCAGTTCATTAGCCACTAAGCAACTCTGTCTGTAGGGAATTGTGAAGCAGGAGAGAAGTTTAAGTAAATAAACTAATTATATTTACTTTGTTACTGTCCACCACTGTATAACTGCATTCTGTACACTCTCTAAATATGTTACTTTTGGAGTATTATAATGTAACATATGGCCAAATACATTTAGCATCACACATTGTGTATTGAGAAATAATTTTTCATAATACTCTGCTGATCTCTGCCTGCGCCTACCAAATGCTAGTTTTATAGGAATGTGTTGAACATATGCATGAGTCCTCTGTCAGAATCTTTTCAGATTCTGTACAGACAATAAATTATCAATGTATACATGTGTGAACATTATATACTTGACTTACTACCTGGGGTTCTTTTTAACTTTTAACATCAACAACAAAAAACATGCTTCAGATAAGCATTCCTGACCTCCTCCAGGGCACCAGGTGGTGGTGTTGAGGTAGGCGATGGCCTTGGGTTTGTTCTCTGGAGCACCTGGTACCGCTGTTGACCGAGGCACGGTAGCTATTGTGTGCTCTCTTGAGGACTTGGTGGTGCTGCCGATGAGGGTGGCAGCCCTGGGGTGTCCTCCAGAAACCAGGAGGCGCTGGACATCAGCTCTGCTCTGCCTCAGGGGAGAAGCGGTCAGCATGTATGCATGGGGGAGTGGTCACGACAACTCCACCTCTAAAAGGCACATGTATGTTTTAATTAGAACTTTATTGAAGCTGCTTGATTTATATATATATCATTCTCTGAGTAGAGGGTTTAGGGTCATTTGGTGCCATTTGTGCTTCCATGCAGAGGAATTTGTCTTCCGCATTCATCCCATCCGTGAAGTGAAACACCCACATACACACACACTAGGGGGCAGTGAGCACACTTACCCGGAGTGGTGGGCATCCCTAACGACAGTGCCCGAGGAGCAGTTGAGGCACTCCCATCGTTACTGTCAGTTCAGGGAATCAAACTGGTGATCTTCCGGTCACAAGGCTGGTTCTCTAACCTCCAGCCCACGACTGGCCCGACAACTTGGAGACTTTAAAAGAACAACATTTGAATTTCCAGAATTCATGATTCACTAACGGACCCGCCCCTCTCTGATATACCTCTGATATAAAGGCAGTGTGCATGAGGTACAGTGGGTGATACACTCACTCAGAAGGATGTGCGGTGCTTGTGTAGTGTGTATGTTCTTCATTTTGTTCGTAGGTATGACATTCTTCCAAAAGAAAATTACTGTATTGATTACATTAATTCATTAAAGTCCATTTCTTATTTTTAATTTGATTTTCTTAAGCTTCACTTTATTTCTGTTTTACAGGGAAGGCAAACTGTGTAACATTTCTCCAGATCCCATCACTCATGGTCAAAGAAAACCATAATGTAACAATCACCTGTAGCCATGATGACAGTAGCTTATTGATTATGTACTGGTATCAGCAAAAGAGTGACAGCACAGCTATGACACTGATCGGCTATGGCTATGCTTCGGGTGAGCAAACCCGTGAAGATGGATTTAAAAACCAGCGATTCAAACTGAACAGAAAGAAAACAGAGGAAGGAGAGCTGACCATCTCAAACCTCCTCCGGTCTGATTCTGCTGTTTATTACTGTGCTGCTAGTAAGCACAGTGCTGCACATTTACAAGACTGCAGTACTAAAACCTCAAACACACTTAAGCTGTATCTTCAAACTGTAGCTGTATTCTGCACCTGTTTTTTTATCACACCATACCATCTCTACTTTGAGATCAATCTTAATGATTATTGGACTTAAGTACCTGTGAATACACTGAATACACATAGATGATGTCTTGAGCTGAGAAGATGGATGGATGGAAAACCAAAACAAAGGCACATGTAAGCTGCATCACAATTTTTCATGATTTTGGATACTCTGGGTTTTTGTCCAATAGTGTGGTGAACCATGACTGGAGGGCTTAAGTTTGGGCCATATACTGTATATCAAAATTATAATAATACAAATTTTTCGATTGAATGCAGGATCCACCATAGATCTAGCAATATGTTAGTGCTAAGCTACCAAATATTAACATAAACCTTATTTTTTGACATTCTAAATTAAATATGGACACTTAAATTAAATATGGATGCTTGTTAAAGACACTCCACATTTTAGCTAAAGCTTGTAACATACATATCAACATACTATAGCAATCCACTGTAGGCTGATGCTAGCTTCTAGAAGCTTGTAAGGCCTAGACATGCTGAGTGCCATGCCAGGAGGTTCATGGGAGGAGTGCACCCTCTAAAAATAGGACATTTCATGTTATTATTGTCATTGTATGTTAGTTAAAAGGTATGTGTTATTCTGTATTGGGAAATGTGGTTATTGTGTGGATGTTTTGTGTTGGAGGTTGGTCACCGTGAGGGTGAAGTGTGCGGCTGGTGTTGACTTCCCCTGTGTTAATAAAAGCATTTCACACAGTGGAATCAAAGCCTCCATTGTGTCTCGCTTTACATCAATGCTACAATATATTTTACCTTGTAGCAGTTCAATAAAGCTTCTGTTTCTCATTGAAATGTTGACTGTAACATACAGACTAAAAATACTTGTGCAGTGGTTCTCACTCATATAGTAAATTACATACTTAGAACATTCAGAACACCTAGAGTGCTGCTCTCGGTTAGTTCATTTAAGTACGGGTGGCCAATGAAAGAAGAATAAACGCAATGATGGCTGAAGCTCTTGGCAAGTGACTATAGCAACTGCTACCTGTTCTCGACAAGAAATCATATCGGCGCGATATGAGAGTTAACATTAAGGTTGCTTTCCATCGCTGGAGACAGCTCTGATATGCTGAAATCATAACATTTCTTATAGAGTAGTAAATAAATGGCTGTTAATGTTGACATTAAGAAGGATGGACTGATCATTTCCTTGTTTCTTATGATAGGAGTGGACCACTCCTATATGTTGCCCCCTATTGTTAGGACTATAAATTCAACAGGTTACATCATCTTACAAATTTCTGCTTCAAGTCATCTCCAAAGGTATAAAAGACCCTAAAGAAATCTTCCACTGTAAAATGTCCACCAAATACAAAGTGGCATCTCACATTCTATAAACAAACAAGCTGCATTAAATGTGCTGATCAATATGCATTTTCCATCCATATGTAACAACAGACGTTAGAGAGACAACTTATGCATGACCATGACAACTGTGACCTTGAAAGCATCAGGTGAAGTGATCATGCTCCTCCCCAAATCAGATCCAAAATGGATAATCACACCCACTCTGAAGGGGTCTCTCTAGAGTTCTCTCTCTCTGTCTCTCTGTCTCTCTGTGCGTGACATTATGGCAATGTGCTGAACTGAGAGACTCTTTCGAGCTGTGCATCAGAAAGATGTTTGCTGTTTCAGGACTGTGCGTGTTTCTCCTTTTGTTTTTAGGTGTGTGTGGTTTAAAATATATACGATCTATTAACACTCTATTTTTATGTCAGAACAGTTGAGATGTTTACAGCAACATTAACAACATTTTTTTCCTACAGGAAGGACAACCTGTGTTAAAATTGAACAGCCTTCATCGCTGTTTGCCAACCAAAAAGACAACATAACAATCAACTGTAGGCATAAAGACAGTAGCTTACTAAACATGTTGTGGTATCAGCAAAAAGAAGACAGTACAGCTATGGCTCTGATCGGCTACAGCTATGGCACAAATACTCCAAACTATGAAGACAGCTTTAAAAACCAACACTTCAAAATGAACAGAAAGAAAACAGAAGAAGGAGAGCTGAACATCTTGAATGTCCGCCAGTCTGATACTGCTGTTTATTACTGTGCTGCCAGTATGCACAGAGCTGCACATTCATATGACTGCTGTACTAAAACCTCAAACTCACAGGAAACATAAAAACTGCAGCTTTAGGCTATACAGCAATACAGCATTTCTCCTTTGTGCTGCAATTGAATGATTATAAGCCTGCAATGCTGAGGTTCTAGTCATCCACAACTAAATCGCATGGCCAAATTAGTTTTACTTTATTTCTGTCTTTGTTTCAAACCACTCAATCCACCTATCAGAGGTTCAGTCGTCCGTCAACAGCATCCTTCTATATATTTCTCTCTGTTGATCTCTATCTCCATCAGTGTCATTCACTGGGTCAGCCCCCAACAGTATAGACACAAAGCGAGTTTCTTTAATCAAGCATGTTACTTTAAAAAAGGATTCTTCTTTGCAGCATAATTGTTGTAATATACATCCATGTACATGAAGTCTGAAGTTTCTCCCATTCAACTAAACTTCAATTACTTCAGCCATCCCATCTTCAGCCACATTCAGAGGATTATAAATTACTGCAGCTGCTTTCACGGTTTATAAAATGTATAAAAGTCCTGCTGAACCCTGAATTCCTTCTGAGATAATAACTGTAATCGCAGTTTTATTGCTAGAACGTTCATGAACAACCACTGGATAGCCTGAACTGTACATCTTTCAGCCTGTTATGCAGCTCTGTTCACTGGAGTTTGGGAGGTGAGGAGAATATCACAAAGGTGGATTCTTCAGTTGTCCCAAAAGTCTGTCCAAAGAGGAAAAGACAAGGAAGCAGTCCTACAGGACAATTCTAACTCTGAGTTTAAGTTATCTACTAAACTGTGAAATACCTGCCAGATAGAAGGTGATCAGGCAACCCAGGCAATCTTCACTAGGCAGACTGTCACAGTCAATAATGACCCATATACAATTTTCAGCTATATGTAGCCAAACTACTGATTTTAGAAAGCCTGGCTGACTGCATGTCTCAGATGAATGATTATAAGAGCTGTTATCATGTCAGCATCAGGTGAAGCGATCATGCTTCTCCCTAAACCATCCTTACACGTTACTGCAGATCACAAATTCTGGTTCTTAGAGCTCTGGCTCTCTGTGAATGCCATAAAATAGACTTGTACTGAAGTGAGTGACTCTCACTTGAGTTGTGAAGAATGCATAACACTTCTGGAAAAAATAGCTGCACAAAGAGTTGCACCCAGAAGAAATCAACCAACAGGAAGGTAGGTTTGACACTGCGAGACTATGCTAAAGATTCAAGTTTCACTCTCTGCAGCACGTGATATAAGCAAGGATGGCCCTTATCGCTGTATCCTGTTTTCTGTTTACGTCATGGTACCAGCAAAAGATTGATGGTACAGCTATGACTACGAAATTTACACAAATTTACAAAAATGTACAAAGTTTGTTTGCACACAGAGGAATTTGTCTACCGCATATAACCCATATGTGAAGTGAAACACACACACACACACACAGACACTAGGGTGCAGTGAACACACATGCCCAGAGCAGTGGGTAGCCCTATCCACAGAACCTGGCGAGTAGTTGATGATTAGGTGCCTTGCCCAAGGGCACTTCAGTTGTTACTGTCAGTTCAGGGAATCAAACATTTGATATAGTCAGTAGGGACAGTAGTACATGTAGAACATGTAGCAAATTCCCTTTCAGACTTTTCTTAAACTTTAGCAGAGTTTGACATAAATTACACAAATATTAATCCATTAACACTCAGGATGGAGAAAGTAAATTTAAAGAAGCTGATTTAAATAGATTTCTAGATTTCTTTTGATTTGGGACTGCCTATTTTCAAGTGTCTAACAGCTGTTGACCTTTTCTGTATGTCTGTCTGCACCCGTCATCTGTTTTCTTTGCTTTATATACCTGCAGGTTCATGATTGGCCACATGGGGGCACACGGATGTACAAAAGGTCATTAAACTGTCATTTTGGGAGATGTTTAAGGCTTTCTAATTTTTGACTTGGCCTGGAATCACACCTATCCAGACCAGCCTGGTGCTCTCCCCTCCATGCTTGGAAGTTTTGTTGAAGCTAAGTTAGACTTTATAAAACTCTTTCTGTTACTCATAGGGGATGTGTACCATTGTTTTGCTGGCCCTTTTCTAGTAGCTAGTTTTGAGATTATTTGCTGTGTTTTGTTTGTTACTTTGGCATTTGCTCATCCCTAAAGCTTCATCCCCCTGCAACAGTTAACAACTTCAATAAAGACAAGCGGGATTGGGTGATCATAAGTGTTGACTTTGGCAGCAATATTTGCCCAGAAATCATTCTAACCTGATGGATGAATAAATAAATAAATAAACTGATTTGTTATTAATTGTACATTCATTAAAATTAATTTTACACTATATATATTATAATACATATAATAGTATACTTATTTGTATACTTAATTGTATTCTTAAGTATAACATTAAATAATATATCCCATAAACATTATTGTCACATGGAGACAGGACGACGAGGCAGGGTGTAAGTGAACAACAAACAAGATAAAACAAAAACCAAAGGCACTAGGAAAAACAAAAAACAAAACACCACAAAGACCAAAAAACAGGAATACACAATAACCAACATGGAGACAAAACACCAAGCAAGAACAAAGGGAACAACAGAGAGTATAAATGAACAAGGACTAACAAGGAACACCTGGGAAGGGGCGGAGCTACAAACTAAGGACAGGTGAGGGCCCTGACAAGAGGGTGGAGACAGGAGGAGCAATAACCAAAACAAACAGAAGCACATGGAACAGGACACATGGAAGTCACAAGAGAAAAAGAGACAGAAACAGAAAACCAGAGAAAATGGAGATAAACAGGGGCAAGATAAGACAGGACAGGACAAGACAAGACAGGACGTGACAATTATTAATTACTGTTTAAATTATAGTCTTAGTCAAACTTTGCACTGTAACTGGTATCAGGCTGTAGGCTTCATGTATGTGAAAATTACTAACTACAGCTTTGTGCTGTTTGCTCAGGGGTCTTCACAAATGATGGTTTTAAACCCACCAGTTTTACACCATCACTCAGACACTAAACATTGTAAATATGTATCTAATCCTGTCGAATTGAGTCAGAATTCCTTTTACAGCTTTTCTCCTCTCCAGCTGACATCCAGCACTCAGTAGCTACCAAATCAGCCTTCTCATTAAGAGAGTTAGAAAAAGACAATCTGATGCTGGCCTAAATATTTATTCAAAACGAACCCACTATTTCAGAGCTTTACCCTGAGATCAAAAGAAGACAGAGTCCAAAAGGAGTCAAGGCCAAGATGGGGCTGAAACTGCTAGTTTTGAGTGCAGTCTTGGGATCAAGACCAGTCACAAGTAGAATGACACAACTCCTAGACATGCCATCCTGGAATTCCAGCTCTTTATAAAGGTGAAATGCTTTAACATAAGACCTCTCTGTCCATATCAGTTTTTGTAAGTGTTTTGCTTATTACAGTATCACTGAATGATTATGGACATCTAATGTGAGAATGAGCTCTCATTAACAGCATTAACCTGAATAATGTGGAGTGTAGAATTTCCAGCCAATCCTGGGACTAGCCAGACGCAAGGTGGTAGCTGCAGCAGTCTTCAGAATCCGAGTGAGTGTCCCAATAAATGTTGATCCAAACACATTTTCCAACTTGTGTGTAACTACTGATGTTAGAAGACAGTCATTTTACACATTAGACAGGCATATGAGATTTTGAGAGCTCTGACTGTGCAAACATCAGGTCAAGCAGTCATGCTCCTCCCCCA
>CM067483.1:28052989-28078359 GCA_034552555.1 Semaprochilodus insignis | reverse complement strand
TGTAGCCATGATGACAGCAACTTAAACGTCATGTTATGGTATCAGCAAAAGAGTGACAGCACAGCTTTGGCTCTGATCGGCTACACCTTAGGCTTGAATGACCCAAAGTATGAAGATGGATTTAAAGGGCGGTTTCAGCTGAAAAGAAAAACAGATCAGGAAGGAGATCTGACCATCACTAACCTCCTCCAGTCTGATTCTGCTGTTTATTACTGTGCTGCCAGTATGCACTGTGTTGCATATTCATATGCCAGCTGTACTAAAACCTCAAAACACCAAACACACAGGAAACTGTATGAACTATAGCTTCATACAGCAGGATAGTTATTAATACCCTGTTACATCTTTTCCTCTTTAAAGAGTGAATGTCTAAGTGATTTAGGAAAGCTAAAATTTCTGTTCATGAGTAGTAGGAGGATTATAATCAACCAGTTAGATGAAAGAAAGTTTGGGGTGGCACCCAGCATGGCCAGCTGGATTTCAAAGATTCAAGGTCAACAGTGCATAGCTTACATTTACATTTTAGGCATTTAGCTGACACTCTTATCCAGAGCGACTTACAAGCTTGTTCATATTACATGTAGGCCACTGCAGTCTTAGGAGTCTTGCCCAAGGACTCTTACTGGTGCAGCTCAGCATTTGCTACCTAGACTGGGATTTGAACTCCCATCTCCCACATGGGGTGGGAGCTCCCTGGCAGGTAGAGGTGTTAACCGATGAGCCACACCGACCACTTGCAGCATATCAGTAGGCAGTGAGGAACCCTCGGGGTCTTCCAGACCTTCTGAGAATACCTAACGATATCTGGGAGCTAGGAATGCATTTCTGTAATCTTCAGGTCATTTTTATTCATTCAAATCATGTTTTATTTAAAGCCTGCATGTATTAATGTCACATCCTGTCTTGTCTTGTCTTGCCCCTGTTTGTCTCCGTTTTCTCTGGTTTTCTGTTTCTTTCTCTTTTTCTCTTGACATTTCCATGTGCCTTTTGTTGTCTTGTCCCATGTGCTTCTGTTTGTTTTGGTTATTGCTCCTCTTGTCTCCACCCTCTTGTCAGGGCCCTCACCTGTCCTTAGTTTGTAGCTCCGCCCCTTCCCAGGTGTTCCTCGTTAGTCCTTGTTCATTTATACTCCCTGTTGTTCCCTTTGTTCTTGCTTGGTGTTTTGTCTCCATGTCAGTTGTTTTTTGTTTCTTAGTAGTGTTTGATTCTTATTTTTTCTGGTGTCTTTTGTTTGTTTTTATTGGTTTTCCATTAAAGACTTGCTCCTGCATCCTGTCTCCTCGTCTGTCCATGTTACAATTAAAGTATTACTTTTATTTCGTTGTGATGTTTGGGATAGAAATAAAAGGGTTACATTTTCCCAGCAGGAAACTGGACAGTCGGGAATTGCTTTTATCCGTGGTACCTAGGTACATACACCTAAGCAAGCTTTCTTTTGGTTACAACTTACAACTAAGAGCTGAAGTGTTCCTGAGCATTGCTGCTAGCATAGCACAAACAAATAGACACAATTTCTACAGGAATGCTAGCAGAAGTCAGCATTATTGTTGAGGAGGGTGTTTCTCCTCGTGTTTTAACATTTAAAGCCAACATTAAAGGCCTCTGCCTCCCTTCTTTCATGTTTTATGTACCAAACAAGGTCACAGTTCTGGCTGTTGACGTTTTTAGTTACTGTGCCTTTAAGACTGATCTGATTTAAATGAGTTCTGTTCTGACTGGCTGTCCCGTATCAAGCCTCATTCAGAAAAGCTGAAGCATTCCTTCCATCTTCAATATGAATGGGTGGAGTTTAATTGATGTAGGTTGAATAGGTAGGTATATGTAAAACAGTGAATATAAAACGGGCTGTTTTTGCAGCATAGGGCACATATATTAACTGTCTGGACTGGGGAGTGAATGGTGAAAGTTTATATATTGCTTCAGACTCCTTTATTTCAAAAGAGGGAGGGAAATTTGTTTTTTCCATTATATGGACACTTTAAAAATATCCCCAAATGTTATTTTTCTTCTTCTGCTTCTGGGTGCACATTCCTCCATGTCTTTGTTTATAATTTTGTTATTATTAATTATCAGCACACCAGTGCAATCAAAACATGCATGTGACACTATTTCACTATGGTGTTTATCTAGATCAACACCAACAAAAAAATCATCCTCAGATAATCATTAAATGTTAGGTTCAAAATGAAAATAACTGTGCTATTATTTCAGAAAGCTTAAAGGTACCTGTACCTGTGTTGATGGACAAACAGATTGTGACGAGCGCTGAGCTAAAAAAGGTTTATTTAACAGATTTGTAGCAAGGTGGACATAACAGAAGGGCAAGACAGGGTCAGAGTCAAGAAACAAGCGGACATCAAAACCAGGCAAACAATCAGAACAGCAAAGGTACCAAAAGGGCAAAGACAAAAGAGTAAATCAGCGAATCAGAAGTCAAAACCAGAGTAGCAAACAAGAGTAATCACAGAGACACCCACTCAGTACGCACAGAGCGGCAGTACTTCACAATGTGGAGTGTGTCAGTGTGAGAGAGGAGTATTTGTACAAACAGACTAAATTAACAACAGGTGTGATCAATACTCAGGTGATCTGGATCCAGAATGGGATTGGGAGATGGTGAGCATGTGACAGTGATGTCATCAGGTGGTGGGTTATAGGAAATGGAGTCCGGGAGATCAGGGGTGAGAAGAGAGCCAGCAATTGTGACAGTGCCAATTTTTAAAACATATATAATTTGCTTTTACCTTATTCATTGTAAGAAAACATTTCTCAGTTGCAAAATATGTAATAAAATAAAAACAGCTTAAACCATGTGCAACCCAGTATGAAAATGGGTTAAAATTGTACTTAGGTTAGTTGTTGATATAAGAGACGCATTAGTAGCCAATATTCTATAACTCTCCTATCGAAGGTGAAGCTTATTTGTAGGTGTACATAGTGCTAGTTTCCTATTGGAGCAGAGGATGTTACTCCTGCCTGTTTTCTTGCCAAAAATGTCTGAGATAGCCCTGCAGAGACAGAGCAGAAAACTGAGATAGAAACAGACATAATACAGCACATACCTTGAAATACACAGTGATTAGTTGAAGTAGCAAATGGTAGAGATCAGAAACAAGATTTTAGGACCACTTCTTGTTTTATATCCTCTTTTGTCTTGGCTAAGTTTTTTTGTGATGCCCTAAAAAACCCCACTGGATTCTGAATTCTCTTTACCCCAGAGAGATGACGAGCCACCTCAATGCCACGCTCCATCATTGTTTTATTACTTTGAGGGAGCACCCAATACAGACACTGAACTTATTTGACTCAGAACTTGATTGACAGTTTTTTAAAGGCCTATTCTGTGTATAACTCTACATGTGTTACTCTACATTGCGACTTAAGTTGTAATTCTGTAAACTCTTCGCAGAAACAGCTTGAATACAACCCCTTTCTTAAAACTAGCTTGTGATTCCAGTACTTCATTGTGTCTAACTGCATTTTTGCCCTTATTTCATACTCCTCCCTCGAGCCTACACTCCGGTCCACTATAAGCTCACTTTTTGTGATCTGTATCACTCAGACCAGCATATGGGCTACACATGATAAGAAAGTTTTAATCAAAACATTTTTCATTATGATACAAAAGTACTTCCCCATTTTCTTCAACATTTTTTTTGGATGTTGACCCGCCCCTCTCCACACCCCTGCCTCATCCAAACACTGATCTACAGACTGTGTTAAAGAGGCTTCGTCTCTCACTTGAACCGTGAATCGGAATGATGTTCAGTGCTCATGGACTTTGCGTGTTCGTCACTGTGTTTGTAGGTATGATATACAGCAGAACAAGCTGTTATTAGCTCATTAATATCTGTATTTATTTTGAAATTTTCAGTCTTGGTTTTTGAGACGATTTGTTTTCTTCTCAGCAGGTTCTACAAACAGTGTTACATTTCAGCAGATTTCGTCACTTTTCACCAAAGAAACAAACAATGTAACAATCAGGTGTAGCCATGATGACAGTAGCTTACGTGTCATGTTATGGTATCAGCAAAAGAGTGACAGCACAGCTATGGCTCTCATCGGCTACACCTACGGCACAAATGACCCGAAGTATGAAGCTGGATTTAAAGGGCGGTTTCAGCTGGAAAGAAAAACAGATCAGGAAGGAAATCTGACCATCACTAACCTCCTCAAGTCTGATTCTGCTGTTTATTACTGCGCTGCTAAAGAGCACAGTGCTGCACATTCATATGGCGGCTGTACTAAAACCTCAAACACACAGGAAGCTGTACAAACTGTAGCTTCATGCAGCATTTCTGATTTGTTCTCTGACTGCTGTTTTGAATATTGGCCCGCCCAACTCCAAACACCTGCCTAGCCCACACCCTGATCTAGAGGCAGTGTGCTGAAGAGGGTTCATCTCTCACTCGAGCTGTGAATCAGAAGGATGTGCGGTGCTCACGGACTTTGTGTGTTCTTCATTGTGTTCGTAGGTATAATATATTTGCAGAACAAGCTCATTAATATCTGTATTTATTTTGCACTTTTCAGTCTTTGTTTTTGAGAAGTTTAAGAATTTTTTTTCTTCTCAGCAGGTTCTACAAACAGTGTCAAATTTCAGCAGATCTCGTCACTTATCACCAAAGAATCAAACAATGTAACAATCAGGTGTAGCCATGATGACAGTAGCTTAAACGTCATGTTATGGTATCAGCAAAAGAGTGACAGCACAGCTATGACTCTCGTCGGCTATGGTTATGATGTGGGTACTCAAAACCATGAAGTTGGATTTAAAGACCGATTCAAACTGAACAGACAAGGACGCACAGAAGGAGATCTGACCATCTTCACCCTCCTCCAGTCTGATTCTGCAGTTTATTACTGTGCTGCCAGTATGCACAGTGCTGCACATTCAGATGACGGCTGCACTAAAACTCCAAACACACAGAGGAAATTGGAGGTTTATGCAGCAGTTCTGGTTTGCTAGCTGATAAAGAAGACTATTATAATCTTTTTGAACTGAATTTTTTGTTGCAACAGTACAGAATAGCTATTAAAATATTGTTACATGCTTCCCTCTTTAAAGTCTGAATATTTAAATGACGTCAGAAAGCTAAAGGAAGAAGAACTTAATATTGTTTTTTTTGACCTGGACTCAGCATTTTTTGATCTGTAATATAAATGTGTTGTGTGTCCTCCTCTGAGTTAATGTACATCAGACCTTTGCCCATTATTCAGCTCCCCAATAATAAGCATGCCTGATTGCTTTTCTTGTTCCTCCAGCTATTTCACAGTTTTAACACACTGCTTTGCCCCGACACAAACTTAAACATTGTTATATTTGTATATAATCTCTGCTAAAGTTTATTAGACATGGCCATACAAAGTGTTTATATGACGTGTTGACTTCTGCATCAGAAACTGCCTTGAAATACATTCAACTTGAAGTTGTTTTTCAAACCCTAAAAAAACACAACCACACAAAAAAAAAACCCATCCACTTTGAATTGTATGAATCGGTGTTTTATGCCCCGTCAACGTCCTTGAAGTATTGCATGAAGTTTAAATGATTAGAAATTTTAAGAGAATTTTAAACAAAAACTTTTTATTTACTTTTTATATTTAGTGACTATGATATTGCATGATATCACTCCAAACATTAAAGACAGCACATCAAATATTTACAAAGCATGTTTTACGTGACAAAGTGTCAGGGACAAAGAACTGAGCAGAGCTAAAAGTCAATTTGGTTTTATTACACAATTAGATATTCCAACTAAGCAGCAACACAAGGTACAACATAAGGGGCACAGCAAAAACGTAGTCAGGGACAGGCAGAGGTCAGATCCAGGAGAGACAAGCAACGGAGGTAAACAAGTTAGGAGGGTAAGGCTAGGAGAATAGTCAGAGGACGAGAACGGAGGTCGGGAGCCAAAAAGTGAGATAGATACAGACAGCAAGCAAAAGAGAAGGTCAGGGACAAAAGGAGATCAAAACCGGAATAGCAAACACAGATAGAAAACGCTCAGAATTGCAAATGAATGTTTGGCAAAGCTTCGCAAATGCGGAGGTGACAAGGAGGGGTATAAATAGGCAAGCTAAATTGGGTGTGTGCCGTCATCGAGCGTTGGCCTCTGGGAAGTTGAGTCCGGAGAGACACGGGAGCGGCAAGACCCGGAAGCGTGACACAAAGTTTGCATGGCTAAATAATTTTCTGACTGATAAGTGTGTTCTGATGGTAAAAAAAAAAAAAACAATTTTAGCAATTTTAATGAGAATAGTAAATTTCTCTGTGGTTTAACAGCTATAAGTAACTAGACGTAGCTGTGTGTAGACATAGCTAGATGGTGGAAACTCAAGAATGTTGTTACTGCAAAATGATCATGGCCCTCCCAAACCCTCCTCACGCATCACAGCAGATCAAAACACAAAGTCGCTGTTTTTAGTTCTTTCTCGTGATGACTTGTGCATGATGTACAGAGAACGTGCGGAAGTGAGTGACTCTCACTTGAGCTGTACCTCAGAAAGATGTGCGTTAATTCTGGCCTCTGCGTGTTTTTCATTTTGTTTTTAGGTATGTCTTATTTAATATACTACATCATATATGATGAATTTGTCTTCAGCCCTCATCATAATATGGGCTTACAGTGATGTTTAATATCTGATATCTAATTTGAGAAACAGATTTTTTTTATTTGATTTTTTGCAACATTTTAACATTTTTAAAAAACTTTTTTCCACAGGGACGACAAACAGTGCTAAAGTTGAACAGAGCTCAATTATTTTTGCCAACAAAAAAGACAATGTGACAATTAAATGTAGCCATAATGACGACACCTTAATGAATATGTACTGGTATCAGCAAAAGAGTGACAGTACAGCCATGGCTCTGATCAGCTATGTTGCTGGCATGGGTACACCAAACAATGAACAGAGATTTACAAAGCGGTTCACAGTGAAGAGACAGAGCATCCAGAAAGGAGATCTGACAATCTCTGACCTCCTCCAGTCTGATTCTGCTGTCTATTACTGTGCAGCCAGTCAGCACAGTGCTGCATATTAACATGACAGTCTTGCTAAAACCTTTAACACCAAGCAGACAGGTGTGCAGGCAGCAGACAGGTGTCTCTGCTTCTTGAATTCTTTATTTTATATGATGAAGTTTTATACTGAAGTTATTACTCACAGAGGAAATGTGGCCTTCCTGATGAGCAAAAACATTAAGCAAGACGTAGGGTTTCTGGCTGACTTTCGGTGTTGGATTGCTAGATTAACAACGAAAGAGGTTTAATCTGAACAGGTTCTCCAATTTCACTAGAATCAAGACAAAAGCAAACATTAAGTAGTGCCAAAGACATTCCACGCTTACAATTATGGATGAACCATATGGGCAAAATATATAATCTTTCTAGCCAATGTTGCAATTCTGATATAAATTGGGATAATTTAGTCTACAAAAATGAATGTGTCTGCCGCTTTAACCTTGAGGCTTTACCACAACCAGTTAACCTGCCAGAAAGACTGCCTGTTAATCTTGGTTGTGTTTATGTACACAGCACATGGGTTATTTTGATGGGTCTAAATAATCTATAGTTGGTTTACAAGCTATGCTATTACTTTCCACATTTGAGAAGGGGAGATAATTGATAATATAGGCTATAATAATAATAACTGCAACACCTGTGATTAGTAAATTGCAGTCTTTCAAATTGCGATTTCAATATAAAACCAATTCATCTTTCAGCCCTACTCTCAATACCAATCTCAGATCCCAAATTACTGTTGCCTACACAGACATTAAACAGGTGTTCTGTGACTTCCCTTTCAAGTTCTTTAAACTTAAACTTTTTATTTATTTGGAGAAGGGATCATTGTTCATTTGGGAATGTTGACCATCCTCACTCCACTTGATTTAGAGGTAGTGTGTTAACGTTCACTTGAGCTGTGAATCAGAAGGATGTGTGGTACTCGAGGATGTTCTACAATGTTTCTGTAGGTATGAAGTCCCTGTAAAACAAGGTGTTATTCACTTCTGTACATCTGTATTTCTGTTGGAATTATGATTCTGTTTTTCAAGTGTGATTTTTTTTTTTCAGCAGGAACTGCAAACCAGTGTTAAGTTTCAATAGATCTCATCACTTCTCACCAACCAAACAGACAGTGTAACAATCAACTGCAGCCATGATGATGGGAACTATAAGTTATAGGCTACACCTATGGCCCAAAGTTTTGAAATGGATTCAAAGAGCGGTTTCATCTGAAAAGAAAAACAGATCAAGAAGGAGATCTGACCATCTCAAGCCTCTTCTAGTCTGATCCTGCTGTTTATTACTGTGCAGCCAGTAAGCACATTGCTGACTTTCTGACTGTCTTACTAAAACCTCAAATACTGAATTCACAGGAAACTGTAACTGGAAGCTGCATGTCTGGTTTGTAATCTGATCATTAACACCATATAACAGGACTCACACTACAACAGGACAGTTATTTAGATTTTCAATTTTTGATCACAGCACCACAGGGCAGTGAGTCAACACAGTAGTGGTATGTTATGAACCAGGAGTGATGATAGTAAACGTGTCCTCTAACCCTAACCCTAACCCTACAGTTTTAAACTTAGTGTTGAAAATGGTAAAACAGTGATTAATCTGAATAAAAAATGAGTTCTGAAATATCTTGCATGTACTTATTTGCCATAAACAGACTTTAAAAATATATTTCAGGCCAAAACCTGTAATGACTTCACTTTGTTGTTGTCCAAAAGAGCTGGCCTTTATATTGGGTGAAATTTCAAAAAAATTCTAAGAATTCCAAAAAGTGAATTCTCCAAAATTACTTAACACTTATAAAACATTAACATTTTTATATTAATGTTAATGTAGTTAAGAATGATTAGTCTTCTCCTGTAAAGAGATTTTTCTTTGGACAGCGACAGTTTTATTTTCTTGAATAATGAAAACATTATGAAAACATTATTATGAATAAAAACAAATGAACACATCCTTTATACATCCTCTTTACATTATGTATGCACAATTACTGTTTGTTTTTATTATATCAGAAATAAAACAAAATAAAATGTAGTTGGTAACACAGCTATACTGTATTGTATTTATTTTTTCTAATATGTTATAATCTCTGTGTTTTTTGGCCAACAGGGGGAAGCATGGCGCTTTCTCTGTCCCCACCTCACTCCTCCCACCGCTCTCTCTCTCTCTCTCTCTCTCTCTCTCTCTTTATCTCTGCTCGCAGATGAAATTTAGTCTGTTTGAAACATTGCATGTTCTCTTTCACAGGCCTGGAGAAGGATGTATGGATTTGCCTGCAGACTGGCCATTATCATCCTTATTATATTTTCAAGTATGATTCTCCAAAAAGAACATTGTAATTATGAGTGTTTGAGTTGTATTTCAGTTTTCTGACAGTCTCTCTCTTATGTTTATCAGACACAGCAGACAGTGTAAAATTTCAGGAGTTTCCACCTGTGATTCTCAATCAAACAGCCACTGCAAAGTTCCAGTGCAGCCATGATGGCACCACCTTAACTCAGATGATGTGGTATCGCCAAGAGGCAGCCGGCACAACTCTAACCCTGATCGGCTACAGCTACCTCACTGGCAAACCGTCTTATGAGACTGGATTCACTAAGCGGTTTAATATGACCAGACAGAACACTACGTCTGGAGAGCTGAGTATTTCTGATCTGAACCTGTCAGACTCTGCGGTGTATTACTGTGCAGCCAGTCTACACAGTGCTCAACTTAAAAGGACTTGCTCACTAAAAACCTCACAGCCTCACATCACTTCAAACCTCACATTATCTGCCATTTCTCTGTTACAGGCAATTACCTGATTGTATAACAGTTAGCTGTGCCTCAGGTGCTTTTTATGTACTATACACCCCGCTGAAAACCGTTCCTCAAACTGTTCTCTAATTAGGTAAACGAGAAGAACTTAACAAATTGTACTACAAATAATCTGCTGACAAAATTAAATACTGTGAGTTTCATAAATTATGTTACTATTATGTACTGTACCTTCATAAGTCCATGTAAATAAGGCTGCACTTCCTGCATGTCATTATAAGTATCAATCACTTACTTAAACCCAAACAATAATACAGTTACAAGCTGTAAAGTAGAGGGTTGTTTTTGCACGTAATAAGAGTAATAGGCCATATAATACACTCATCGTCAAAATAATAGTCGCACAAATAGTTGCTCCCAGACGGAATGAAACTTGGTGGGTAGGTTTGGCACTGTGACACATGCAAATGATTCAAGTTTCACAGGCAGCCGTGCATGTGACGTAAGCAAGGATGGGCCTTATTGCTGTACCTGACTAACCCAACACCCACAATTGCGAACATTCAGCAAGCAGTGATGCCCTCCATGACTCATCCTGTTAGTGCCAGCACCATTGGCACATGGCTGCATGACACAGGAACACATGCACGCAGACCATTACAGACTTGAATTATTAAATCCTGTCAAGCCAATTTTGACTTCTGGTAATCATATGAACAGTGTTTCTCCAGAACGTCTTTGGACTTCTTAATGGTCTGTTCATAAACCATCTGACTGTATCTTGTTTGCAGTCCTCTACCTCTTCTACACTGTCCAAAGAAAAAAGAGATCTTCAAAATAGTAACTTTACAAGAGTGGGCAAAAACTTTCTGTACTTTCATTCATTCATCATCATCTAAGCCGCTTATCCTCCGGGGTCACAGGGGTGCTGGAGAGGAAGGCAGGAAAAACCCTGTACCGGTCACCATTCCATCACAGGGCAGACACACACATTCACACAGAAAGGACCCTGGTCACCTGGCCAGGGAATTTAACCTACGCCTTTCTAGCTGGGAGGCAACAATGCAATCTACTGTACCACTGTACTCCGTCTTTACTTTCAATGCAAAGTAATGTAAAAAAGCTATTTAATATAAAGCTAGGGACAGCTGCCATGCTCAACTGATGTAGAAAAGTAAAAATAGAAAAATATAGCCATGTTTTTCTTCTGACTTTCTATGCTATCCAGGAAAGTCACTAACACCAACATTTAAATGTATCAGTATTTTCCCTGTCCTACTTTTTGGGCAGCTTCAACATCTATTAAGAGCCACAGAAAATGACCATAACCTTAGGCCATAATCACAGCCTCTATGCTGCCTCAAATTTATACCTAAGTGAATCAGAATGTAACTACAACTTTCAGGGGTGTCTCTAAAGCACAATATATCAAATATAATTTCTTTTTGGAAGGCCACTGCAGCATAAAGCATGCAAATAATGTGTGCTTACTTTGGTTTAAAAAATTCTATTTTGTTATCAAGAAACTGGGGCAAGATGTACATCAAAAGATCTAGGTTCTGTGACTGGATTAACAGCAGACACCACAAGAAATTCACGTTAGCTGCTTTTCATAACGTTTGGTAGAGAAACCTAATATAAATGTTTAGACAGAATTTGGAGTATCCTTAGAAGAGCAACTGATTTTGCTCTTTGAAGTCTTATTCTTATCATCTTCTAGGTTTATTCCGACATGTATTGACAAAATCAAACACTTGAACGATAAGCCTGAAAGTTAAAATGGGAATTCTGAGAATCAACTTTTTTAATAAACTTCACATATAGCTCCATATATAGTATTATGTAGGAGGTATGTGGTTGCCTGCAGTCCTCCTTGCTGTCATGGGAGTCAGGCAGGTGGAGCAGGGGAAAACAAATGTCTGTATACCTACAGTGCAGGATAAACAGGAAAACAACTGAAAAATTAAAAACCCTCTTCATGTTGAAATAAAAACATATAAAAATCTATGTAAATATATATAATTATTGTATTATTGTAGTTGTTTTGGATATTGGAGCTGGATACTGCTGTTGTTAAGGATGCATTTACAGTATTGCAAGTATTACGCGGTTGTTTCAGTCATTATTTAATTATCAATTTAAATAACTGCATTAGTGTTGCAGTTGTACTGCAATATTATTATATTTGAACTGCATGAGTTTGCAGTGACTGCGGTACTTTATAAGAATGTGTTTTTTTGTGTGTCCATAAAACTGCATTTACTGCAGTTTAATGCATTTGTGGTTTATGCAATGAGAAATTACACAGTACTGTCACAGAAAACTCGAGTATTTTTTTGTAAGGGGCGAAACTAGTTAACGTTAGCGCCCACTGGCAAATGGTAATTTATAGATCTGGTTGGGTCCTCACAACGTGTTTCCATGGTTGTATATTCTGTGCTAATGTAATGTATGTAACGCCTGCTCTTTTGTGACTTCCAGCCACGTGTATTTATGTTCATGCGCCAAATTATATAACTGTTATTGTGAGCACTGAAAAACATAAATAAACTAGTTGTTCCACGAGCACCTTTCGAGTTTGCAGCCACTAACACTAACTAGCCTAGCAGTGTTGTGTAGGGCTGACTAGTGTGACCGAAACCGACAACTGGAATGAACACACACACACCAAAGACCGACTTGGCAGAGCAGTGTAAAATAAAAACTGAAAACAGGTGCAAGAACAGATCGAAACTTAGAACTACACCTCATTCGAGGCAGAAAAAAATTGCTGCGTGTTTAAGAACGTGGGAGTTGAGTATAGCTGGCGGGGCCTACTTAGGGGTCTGAGTCCGTCTTGGAACCTGGATGGAAGAAGAGGAAAAAACATAGAGCATATAATGCATGTTTACTCTCTGGAAAGCTTCTCGCCAGCCGTGTGTAATCAGCCAGCCCAGCCCAGCCCTTGGTCTACACGCACTGCGGTCCATAACAAAGGTGCTGGTTGGCTTTTCAGCACCTTGGAGAGCACTTTGGAGCACTGTCATGGCTCAGCTGCCATTTGAGGGCGGCTGGCTTCACGTCCACCGTTATACTGGTAATGGAAAAGGCTGGTTTTTAACTCGTAATGCATCAAATTAATGATTACGATTCCCATGACCTCACACATTCTCAACAGACGGACACAATCTATATGATTTACTCTCACTTTGTTTGTTTGCAGAATATTTTGGAGTGGAAAGATAAACTACATTATACTCTGTTATAAATTTGAGGTGGCACAGAGGCCATGGATATGGCTTAAGGCAATATGTTTATCTGTGGTTCTTTGTTGAAAACTGGACGAGACAAAACTGGGGCAGAAATTTTCATGCCCCTGAAACTTTGGCAGGGTTAAAGAGTTTTA
Source organism: Semaprochilodus insignis (assembly GCA_034552555.1). Lineage (NCBI taxonomy): Eukaryota > Metazoa > Chordata > Actinopteri > Characiformes > Prochilodontidae > Semaprochilodus > Semaprochilodus insignis. Next base: position 28,065,186 of record CM067483.1, on the reverse strand, counting down.
AGCCCTTGGGCAGTACAGGAAACAACAAACTAATAGATGTTCAACAAAAACATAAACTCTTTTGTATTTTGGCTTTATTACGAAGAGGAACAATTCCCCAGAAAAGATAATTATGCTTGAAACACTTGAAAGTTAAAGAGGAAGAGGAAGCTTTAAATGCTTTAATATTCTTTACACTTCCACCTACCAAATGTGTTCTTTAAAGAGCTGTACATTAATACAGGATTCTGTACAGGATTCTTAAGAAACTAAATGTTTATAGAAGCCTTTTAAGCACATGTAGTTTTATGAGTGCAGATAAATTATAAAGTCACTATTTTATGCCATTCATACGTACATGTTTTCTGTCTTGGTTGCAGTTTGCACACTTCAGCAATCAGCCATAAAAAATGATTCTGGTTTTGTTTGTTTTTTATTGGAGCTGTTGAGAGTAGACTTGAGATATATGCACTCATCCTTTTAAAATATTACCCATTTGTCAGTGCAATTTACTCATTACTAGTTTTGCCCATTAGCTGAGACTTGTCTTCTACATGAGGTATTTTCTCCTCAGTGGATGATGTGCCAGTATGTCTGCAAAGAAAAGCTTTACTGCCTCTGGATCTAGTCACCACCAGACAGGTGCTTTATAACATCCAATTCTAAAGTAATAAAAATATTTACTTTGAACAAAAGCCACATTTAGCTGTTAAATGCAACACTGATGTTTCACTGATTTTTTCCCCCCAAGAAAATAGTCAAAGGCATAAACGCAGTCCAAGATTAAACAGATGGAGATAATCTTGGCAACCTCTCTCTGTTAACCTCTCTGCAGCCTTAATTTGGGGATAATGTCCTTGAGTGAGGCTTTATCCCTCTGAGGCACAAATTTTTCCACCATCTTGATGAAGTCCTTATGTGGCCTTCTTCATGTGGCCTAAGGTTGCTACCACTACACGTGCTACAGCTGATCGCTGGTTCTTCACCTAAGCAACATCCAGAGACAGAACTGATTATAATACTGAAACTTTGAAATCACACTTTTTATTAATATAAACCAGCTTTGCTGAATTTACATGTGTAACATGTATTTTATATTACTAATGCTAACTAATTAGCAGTAACATACAAAACATTGTGTGTTGTGTATATGAGGGGAGCAAAATGTTACCTCTTGTATGACCAGTATGGTGATATCATGAAGTTTAGGCATTAACACATGACTGTGATGCCACAGCACAAACTTCTGTCAGACCCTCAATTTTCTTCTTCCTGCTGGAGGAACATTTCATTCAGTCTGAAGTATTTCAGACTGCTGCTTCTCTCTGTAACCTCTGAAATATTCCCTCTTATTTTAAAGAAAAATAAAAGCTAAATTAGATATCGGGTTCTGGTTTTAAATAGTGTTAGAAGTACAGTCTCTTCAGGTACTATTTCCACTGCTATCCTCAACACCAAAAATATCCAACCTACTCAAATAAAGAAACTAGTTCTTCATCAGTTTATCTAAACTTTCTCAAAACATTATCCACATCATCAGTGTTCCCTGACCTCAACTAGCTGACTCACCACTCCTCAGCCCTCAACAGTCTGAAGGCGTGCATGAGACTCACTTCAGGGTCTATCAGCGGGTTCTCTCGTGGAGTGGGGAGTGTGTGGGCACCTCCATCTAAGGGTGAAAAGAAACATGTTTTATAAACCTTTGCTAATATCTTTAAACAATGCATAACTGTATATTACGTGATCTCTGTATAGTACAGAAAATGATTGGTTGTTTTTGTTGTTTTGTCTTGGTCCTCCAGCACACTGGATTTAAAATAGTGCAAAGTGAGTCCATGCAATGCAGGTTCAAGACTACTTAATCAGCTTAGCAGCAAGTTGTCCATTCTAATATATTTGGCCTCCTTTAGTGTGTTTTACTGATTTTAAAGGAGATCATCTAAAATATAGTATTATTTAAAAACCAACTTGCTTTGTAGTGTGTCATACATGTCTGAGAACAAACTATATGAATGCAAGCCGTGGAGGATATGAGCAGGAGGAGGAGGTTGATTAGTCACGGTTTAACAAGCGAATAGGGACGGGCTCAAGGAAAAACTTTCAACTTTCCAATCTCGGCTCATAGCTGGAAGGTGAACAAGACCATTTCACAACTTAAAATGTAATTTTGGTCATTTCTAGAACTTGTGGAGTACTCGAAACATGTTTCCATGGTTGTGTATTCTGTGCTAATGTGATCCCTATAATGTAACGCCTACTGTTCCATGAGTTCTACCCACATGTATTTATGTTCATGTGCCAAATGATACAACTTATTGTAGGCAATGAAGAACGTAAATAAGCCTAGCTGTTGCATGAGCACCTTTCGAGTTTGCAGCCACAAACACTAAATAGCCTAGCAGTGTCCTGTAGTGCTGACTAAAACGGTCATGATAGAGATTCTCTTTTTTGTTTTTTATTGGAGCAGTCGAGAGTAGACTTGAAATATATGTATTCATCTTTTTAAAATGTATTCAGTGCAATTTAGTCATTACTAGTTTTGTCCACTAGTTAGGTCTCCTGCTGTTACACAAAGTTACAAAGATTATCTCTTTAAGTTTTACAGTGGATCCTGTTTGTGTGTCTCGCTGTTTTAAGGGGGGGAAGGGGGGATGGGGAGAAGAATGCAAAATCCAGACCATCAGAAATTACCAGGAAAAGTGTTAAATCTTGAAGTTAGAATAAACAGATGGAGATAATCTTGGCAGCACTGTGTAATAGAGGAAGACCAAGCTAATAAGTAAAAACTGGTAATGAATAAACTGTGTAGAACGGAAAATACTGTAGTAAAGACAAAGGGACATATCTCACATCTATTGTTCTACTGAGGTGTTAATCGCTGTGCACCTGACCACCACATTGTGTTGACAGCAAGAAACCAGAGAAAAGCAGTTGCAAATAGAAACAATCTGTGAAATACTCATGAAGGTAGTCAAAATATCTAACAGAAAAAGATAATTATTCATTTTTATTAATTTGATATTACTGTATTAATATTACAAGATAATGTAAATAATCTACTTTTATGAAGTAACTTCTATTTGTTTTAAGTAATTTGCCTCAAAACAGGAATAATGTAATATGTTTAGACCAATGTCAAAATGAGAACTATGACACAAGTACGTCATGTACATCACTTGTTGAGATAAAGTTTTGTCATTCTTCTTCCAAAAGCATACAATGGTATAATTTAATTGGTTAATCTGCACTGGCATGGATTTACAGCCTCACTTCACTTCCTCCCTCTCATAACTACATAATTTCCATTTTAAAGGCAGAGTACATACTAAATTAGCCACAGTAGAATAAAATATAGGATTTAAGTAATTATTGACATTGCAGGCGTAGATCATTACAAAGCATGCAGGGGGGTGTTATATGGAGTTCCAGTTCTCAAAACCTAACAGCATATAGACCTATGAAAACTGCATATGACATTTCATAGAGAACACTATTTTCCTGTAGATGATTCCGTTCCTGTAGGGTGATTTCGTTTTTAATGGACAGCCTGTGACAAGTTTGGACTGGTACCTGCTTCCTAACAGACTACAGGAGCTTGGAGGCTCGATTCGCACCTCAATCCTGCCCACCTGTATGACCAGGATGATGACGTCATGGAGTTTAGGCATTATCCAGTCACTGATGCTCAGCCGCAGCACAAACACCTGTCAGGCCCTCAATTTTCTTCTACCTGTTGCAGGAACATTTCAGACATTCAGTTTAAAGTATTTCAGACTGCTGCTTCTCTCTGTAACCTCTCAAATGTTCCCTCTTAAGAAAAATGGAAACTGTATTAGATATCATTCAAAAACTTCCATATAAAGAAAACATATTTACGACACTCAAACTTACTTTAACCTCTGAAGGAGACCTCAAAAAATGACAACTAGCTCACTAAAAGTCAAACATATTGCACCTAACAAAGTTAACATGCCTAACAAAGTTTCGTGCCATTTCTAAATGGGTTCATGACGAAATCGAGACCTTAAAAAGTCCCAAGATTAATTAAATCTTTAACTTTGCTAACTTATATCAAGTAACTTTACTCTTAAAGAATATATTTAGAAATCACTTAACCTAGTCTTTTTTAATTTCTAACAAATTTAGCAACAAAGCGCCACAAATATACCGGCTAGCTAACATTCAACATTCGCTTTTCATCCTAATGTTACATTGACTAACTGCAGCGAACATTGGCGAACTACGGCTAATTCAACCATTTGTATTAATCATTTATTTCAGTTAATGTGACTGAATAAAGCTAGTCAGCTAGGTCATTTTCAAGTGTAACGACCATTATCTATCAGCCATTACGCGCACTCCTCCGCTCTGTGCAGATGGAAATTTCCAGAAGCTCCAAACGCAAGAGTGGGAGCAGGCTGTTTGAGGTGATTGGTCCATACATCAGCAGTTCCAGTATTTCTTAGAGGGAAGCTGAACCGGATATAATACATATTATACTGGAATGTTTATTTTTGTATGGAGACACATAGTATGATATTATAATTGGGTATTTAGAAGTATAAACTGATTAGAATTGTACCACAGTTAGTTCTGACCCCGGTGTGACTGATAGAGACGGTCTATGAGCGCCAGTACTGCACAATAACTAACAGCACACTGACCGAAGCTTATTACTCCGCCACGTTCACACGTGACCTGGAAAGGATGCCAGTCTTACAACACAAACACCAGCCATGCCAAAACGCTATATCTCTACCAGTAAAAACAGTCCAAATGAATTTACTATATTTAATTCGTTATTGTAGCGTCACAAGTGAAAACTAAAATACGAAGAAAGATAAATGCTGGAGATTTCACGCTGTTATTCACACAGCGTCCCAAACCACACACAAGTACACTGAACACAGACACCGAGGGGTTAAAACAGAGCAGTACAGTCAGAAGTGTATCTAGGTATGGAGGTGGGTAGGGGCCATACACAAACATTTTTACTTCGCGGAAAGTTGATAAACAAATAATTTTTTTTTTCGGTCTTATTTTTCTGAAGATCTAACAATAAACAGTAATAACGGAACTGGGGCATAATCACCATTATACACTCGAGGTTCGTGCCTCCAAACGCAGTACACCAAATACCAACACGTCACGTTATAGCGCTGCCTCTCGTGTATTACTGAATTAATATATTAAAAGATTGCTTTAAAAGGTGTGTCTTCTCTGTACCCTGGTTATTTAAGAGTACTTAAAAAGTGATGGTCAAGAGTTTCGCTTCCACTATGAAACAAATCCAACTATTCGGATCATGTGTTAATTTCGGGGGAGTCATGAGCCCCTTTCCCAGCATAAGTATTATTTTATTCCCAATGCGGAGATGAAATGTTTGTCTTTGCGTATTAAAGCCATAAGATCCCGCAACAGCAGGAGCATTACAGCAGGAATGGACCTTTTTATACAAGTCTGTAAAGAAGTCCGGTCCATTAGCCCATTGATTTGTTTTGACCACGTTGATCCACACAGCTATAAATCATCATTAATTCAATGTCTGTTTCTCATTCATTTAAGTATTACTTTAACTAAGAAATGTTATATGTTAAATCAATAAACACATTATTTAATTCAATAAAAACATTAAATTAATAAATAAATGAATGTAACTCAATAAACGCATTAATTTAACTAACTTTTCTGATTTCTAATGTTATACAATACATACCTCATTCATGTATATATTCACCTATCATGTAGCATGTTTATTAATGATATAGATATTAAATGCCCTTTATGTTCAGTGGTTCATTATGTAAAGTTGATTAATCAACTGAAATTAAATTACAGAAAAAGAGCCAGAATGTCCATTGGTATATAAATAATGGGGAGTTATTTCAAGGTTTTCTAGTTTGTTATTGAGCACCTAGACCAACAGTTTTAATGAAGCTAAAACTTCCACATTAACAAACCATTCAGATCAAATAGTCCTGAACACACTCGATGGTAGATGAGACTTTCAGAACTGCTTTGTAGCTTAGTGTATATCAAACATCACGCAGCGGACAGGGCCATTGTTGCGTCATCGCCTAAGCCCCGCCCCCAAGCATCGAGGAAACTATACATATCAGAACAAACGTCCATCATTTCTCATAGTAGTGATTTACGACACGACAGACATAATCTGTTCGTAAGGTATGTTCCTTAACTCTGTTTTAATGTGTAATAATAATAATAATAGTATATGGTAATATAATAATACAGTATAATAGCTGATATTAGATGCTGAGATCAGTGATGATCTTTCGAACCGCTCCAGCAGAACGCACTGAAATTTCGAACCTAGTAGTCGAACGAGACATGACATCAAAGTGATCAACACTTTCATGAATTTAATAGCACTGTTATATATATATATATGATTTATACACATTTATACAGATATACACATTTCCTGAATTTTAGCTGGATCAGTTTATCTTCAGCGAATGTTGTACTTATTGATTAGTCTATACTGATAAATAACATGAACGTTTTTGATATTTAGACAATATTCGGCGATGTACTACAGAACTGTAGACACCCTTTCCTGCAGTGATGAGGAGGAGTACATGGAGATGGATCTACTTCCCTGTTGGAGACGACAATCCCCAGCACCACAGATGACCAGGAGACGACAGAGCTTCCTGCCTAGTAACACTTCAGTTCAGGAGCGTCCAAAGAAGATCTCTGCTTTTGATAGAGCTGTCCAGATAACAGACAGGAAAGCTCGCAAAGCAAGAGAGGCAGCCAGGGCTAAATTCGAGAAGACCCGGGAAGAGAACACCACTTTCACCACCCGTTCTTTTCAGCACCACCTGACGCCCTTAGATGCTGAATCAGTGCTAACCTACTCTGGTGTTAGGAGCATTCAGCATGATGAGTATCTCCCACGCCCACCTGTGAAATGTTTGGAAGGTGTGGACAGAGCTCATCCTTTGAAGCCCATCCAGGGTAGGCAGAACACCACCAGCAGGAGGACCATTTTCCTGGAACCTTGCTCCACCTACATGCCCCCTGAAATACCAGTGGGCAGCGTCATCAGAAAGAGAGGAAAGCATTGCCTTGAACCACTGAGACCCAGAGAGGATCAGGCCTGCTCCCCTGTCGACTATGATGACCTCAGTGTGAGCATCCAGGAAGAGGTCCTCCAGAGGGAAGCACACCTGCATCAGGAGGCCCATAAAGTGGTGGATGCTATCCAGGTTGTGCAGAGGAACATGAGCTCGGCAATATCTGCAGATGTAGGAACAGACAGCTGCAGAGAAAGCCTGAGCCCTGTTGACCTCTACACCCCTGAGGAGCTCCGTGTGCTGCCAGCATTGAGAACCCCTGAGCCTCCTCCTAAACCCATTACACCGAGGAGCAACGTGTCCAGGATGAGAAGCCGGCGTATCCTGAGCCAGACGAACAGCACAACTGTTAAAGCTACAGGTAAGTCTCAGAACAACACTATATACACAATACAGTAGAGTAATTTAACAACGACGGATTTCAACAATGTTCCTAAATCGGGATTATCAGTATATTATATATTACATATTAATAGTTCCATGAATTATTACATCCTTTAAATGATACCAAATCGTAATTAGAAATTAAACAGTACTTTAATAGTGCTTTAATAGTAATTGGTCTGACGAGCTCCCTGATTTGATTAATTTAAACATATATTTTTCAGTTGAAACTGATCTGCATTCATATACTTAGTCCTCAAGGTTCAAGATTCAAGAGTTTGTCATATTAACATAGAAACAAGCAGGTTCAGTGTACAATGAAATTATTACTCTGCACCTCCTCACAGACTACAAGTACTAAGAATCACTATATAAGTAATATTAAATACTGAGTAAAGAATCACAAGAGAATAGATACACACACACATATATATACAGTATGTAACTTAAGAAATGTACAATATGAATGCTTTATACCATACACTCTGTGTGTATTCAGTACAAGTTTGAAAGTCATAGAGCAGAACGTATGTACAGTATGCAATATGAGTGCAAATTACAGAACTGTGCAAGGGCAGCCAATTATAGATTGAAGTATCCTTAATTAGTACACATGTATCAAACACATAGTGTACATAATGCAGTATCAAACTAAAACTAGTCCTTATATAGAAGTGATACAATGCATCTCCAGTGTTGTTCAAAATGTGCAATCTGTGCAAACATGTCTCCAGTGGACAATCAGCACCATCAGTTCAGTTCCTGTTTAAACAGTACAGTTCTTTAGATGTTCTCCTCTAAAATAAATCTGTTTTGGACCTGCGTTTCACAGATTCACATTGCACTATTTAAAGTCCAACAAGCTGGAGAACCAAGACAAAAAAAACAAAAACAAACAAATCATTTTTCTATGATATTACGATATGAGAGAATGAGACAAGTTAGTCTTATGAATACAAATGTTTCGTTTTCACCCTCAGATGAAACACCATCTGTGCTTCAGTCCAGTGGGAAGAAGATGGAGAAGCCCACAGACTCCACATTCGGCCGAGAGCACCCACTGACGGACCCTGAACTCCGCCTTATGCAGGCTTTCCAGCTGCTTAAAGCTGAGGATTGGTGAGTATGTTAACTGAGCCAAAGGAAGCAGGTTGGATGTGTTTATACTGTTGTAGCAAGTTTAGATGCACTGATAAAGGAACAGCTCTTCACTCGAGGAAGCTGGATGTGCCAGGCTGGATGTTTTCATGAGTTTAGCATTAGAGATAATATCTGTAGAGACTGTATTTCTCAGGTTTCACTGTTGAGAAATGAATATGAATCCAGATGTAGAGCCGTATTTCTGGCCTTTAAAAGAAGAAGACTTTTTAGAGGTTATAGAGAGAAGCAGCAGTCTGGAATATTTTGAACTGAATATTTGAAATGTTCCTCAAACAGGGAGAAGAAAGTGGAAGGCCTAGCCTGTGTTCGTGCTCTGGCTGAGCATCACTGTGATGTCATGATGCCTAAACTTCATGACATTACACTACTAGTCACCCAAGAGGTAAGAAGTCATATATTAAACTCTGCCTATTAGTTTTAACATATGCTATAGGTAGCTTAACATAAGTTATTGATTGAATGACATATATGGATAGATAGATATCACTGTATATAAACAATGTCATGATTTTACACATGTATATTCAACAAAGCTAATTTACATTAATAAACTCTGTAATTTCACAGTTTCAGTATTATAATCAATTATGTCTCTGTACGTTGCATAGGTGAAGAACCTGCGGTCGGTTGTGGCACGAGCAGCCATGGGAACATTAGGCCACATGTTTGTCCACCTGCAGAAAACCATGGACAAGGAGCTTGAGCGGACAGCTTGTGTGCTGCTGCAGAAGTCCGGGGAGTCCAACAACTTCATCCGTGAAGATGCAGAGCTCGCTCTTGGACACATGGTGGAGAACTGCACACCAGGGGGTGTCCTTAATGCCCTGGTGTCCACAGGACTGAGGTAAGAAAAATAAGCATTTTATAGACACATTTATTTGGTAAATCAACCTATAGAACCGTTCATTCATCGTCTGAGACGCTTATCTTCCGAGTCCCGATACCAACGCTCATTGGGTAGAAGACAGGAAACACCCTAGATGGGCTGTCAATCCATCACAGGGTAGACACACAGGCATACATATTCACACACAGACACACATTTAGGGGTCAACTTAGCATCTCCAATCAGCTTGACTCCAGGCCCTTCTTGCAGTGAGACAACAGAACTACCCACTTTGTCACTGTGCCACCCACCTGTCGTATCATCTCAAACAAATCTTGTCTTTTGAAAGGAGGCCATTTACAGCATTCATAGACATCTATGCCATTACGTTTTGAGAACTGAATTTCCATACATTTTATTCCATTTCTACAATGAATTATTCAGTACCTACTAGCATATACGATAGTTTCCATTTTGACATTGGTCTAAGAGTATTATATTACTAATCCTATTTCTAATCTGCTAATGGAAATACTTAAAACAAGCATACTTTATTTTAAACAGGCTTAATTGTCTAAAAATAATATCTTAAAATATTCTAACTATAATGTCAAAATGAGATCAAAGAGATAATTTGATTAGCTTTATGGGGATTTCACTGACCGAGATGTTCATTTTTACCAAGCGCACTATAGTGTAACATCACTGTAACTGTTTTTCTATGTGGTTTCTTGCAGTCATCGCAATGTGGCAGTCAGAAGGTGCACAGCCCTTAACCTGCATAAACTGGCAGAGCTGATTGGAGCACCTCGCATCATGACCAGCAAGACGGACCTGCCTAGAGGCTTTCTTGTTAGCATTAGCAAGTTAGCACTGGACTCTGCGCAGGATGTCAGGTAATTACTTCCCTCTCCATTCACCTCTACTGTGTTTTTCCCCTCCAGGTTAATTTACTAGCAGTGAAAGTCAATAGCAGAAATATTCTGTATCTATGTTCTCTATAGTCATTACAAACACACAACTACAGCAGATGAACCTGAATATAATCTATTTATTCTTCATTTTCTATAGATCCCATGCTCGGAATGTTCTGGGTCTTCTGTCCACACATAAGAACTTCATGAAGATGGTGGACAAATTCGTACCAGACAAAGACGCTGCCACGGTCAAAGAGATCGTCACCAAATTAAGGTGAGAACCAGAACAGTGATGTAATCTAATGTGTTAGATTTGTCTGTGGTCTTTACTGACGCTTTCCTCTCTTTTCCCCAGGAGACATTGAACATCAGATCCAGAAATGAAGCGCTGATGGTTAATATTTTAAGAAGATCAATGCATATGTCTCCAATAAAAAAATAAAAAAACAAAACAAAAAAAATATATATTTTTTATGGCTGATTCCTGAAGAATGCAAACTGCAACCAAGACACAAAGCGTTTTTGTGTAAATGGCATAAAAGTGACTTTATAATTAATCTACACTTAACTAAACTAAATGGGTCTAAAAGTCTTCTATAAACAGTTAGTTCCCTGAGAATCCTTTTAATGTACAGTTCTTTAAAGAACGCTTTTAGTAAGTGACAGTGTAGAGAATATTTTTAAAGCCTAAAGAACCTTAACATAATACCAATGTTCTACACTAATTAAAGGTTTCTAAGGTCCACTAAAACACAATCACCCTACAGAATCATCTAAAAGAAAATTCTTCTCTATAAAATGTCATATGCAGCTTTCAAAGTTCCTTATGCTGTTTTGAGAACTGAAACTCCATATAACACCCCACTGCATTTTCTGTAAAGACCTACAACTGCAAAGTCAATAATTACCTACATCCTACATTTTATTCTACTGTGGCTAATTCAGTATCTACTTTTTGCCTTTAAAATAGAAATTATGTAGTTATAACAGGGAGGAAATGAAGTGAGGCCCTAAATCCATGCCAATGCAGATTAAACAGTTAGAATGATGCCATTTTATGCTTTTGGAAGAAGAATCCCTAAACTATATCACCACAAATTATACATATGACATACTCATCTCATAGTTCTCATTTTGACATTGGTCTGAACATATTACATTATTCCTTAAACTATTCTGAGACGAGTTACTTAAAACAAGTAAAATTTTCTTACGAAAGAAGATTTTTTAAATAAATGATTTAATCTCTATAACAATAGGTAATACTGAGTCTGCGTAACACTCAATAACATCCATTACATATTTTTTTTCACATGTATTAAGACATATCCAACAGTGAGTGATGAGGAAAACCACTAAACTAATTAAATGACTATTAAACATAGGCCCAATCCCTTTTCACCCCTTGGTTGTTGAGATGGAGGGATAGGGCGAAGTGTTACGGCTACATGGCCCTTCAAACAAGGATTTTTCAGAGGCACATTCCAAACGGAGTGTTATGAGAAAATTCCCATAATGCCCTGCGAATTATCGGCAAGATGGCTGCACAAGCAACCAAAGAGACCCATAAGTATTTTCTCTGTTAAAAGGCCACGGTATTGTAAGATAACCATTGTAATGGTGTTTCATGGTCATTTTCTTCATAGCACATGTAAAAATCACTAGTAATGTGCTGATGTCCCTATCACTACTTTACGCAATTTCCCATTCCTCCCTAAATGGTGCAGCAGGTACGTTCTGGTAGCTGAGGTTACCACACCATTTAAGGTGGAACGGGGAAATTCAATCATGAAGCTGGCGATTAAAAAGCTAAGTTCAGCTTCATATCAC
>CM067483.1:28028633-28043176 GCA_034552555.1 Semaprochilodus insignis | reverse complement strand
ATATATATATATATATATATATATATATATATATATATATATATATATATATATATATATAGTTATAGTTATAGTCTCCTACCAGTCTGTTTTTTAATCATAATATGATAACATATTCTCCATTAATATTTGGTATTGAAATATTTAACATTTTACAAACTTCCCTATTAAACACAGGTCTGTCCAGCGGAGTCAGCATTGTTCAGGAACCCAAAGTGTTTTTTGCTAACCTGAATTCATCTGTGACATTGCACTGTAAACACGATAATACAGATCACTACAGGATGTCCTGGTACAGACAAACAGGAGGCAAACAAGATCTGGAATTGTTAGCATTTTCTATGGGTCAAAATAGTGGTGGTATTGAGCCACCATTTGATAAAACCAACAAATATGCAATGACTCGACCAGAAGTGAAGAAGGGCACGCTGCAGATTGAGAAGATAGAGGCTACAGACTCTGCTGTATATTTCTGTGCTACAAGTATGGCACAGTAAGTCAGACCAGTTTAACAGTAAGTCATTAACCTCCATAGCTCCCTGTAAGCAGTGCAAGGAAAGAAGAAGTACATCTGGACTTGTGGTTGATACTTTGCAGGTGCCACTGAGCAGAACACCAGAGATGTCTAGAGATGTGTGGGCTAAATAGCATTGATGTAAATGAAGAAGAGTCAGTAACAGTGCTACATAACAGTGACATAACCAGGTCATAAGCATGTCATGTGGCATATCCTGTCATGCTGCAATTGTGTCCTGTTACCATTGCCATCAATCATTATGGTAACTACTGGTAATATTAACATGATACTGTTAAACTACTGGACAAAGGCTCTTATGAAAAATCATGCAAACATATGGCATGTGCCAAGACAAGTTTATGGCATGGTTATGTTAATGTTATGTAGTAAATATTCCCAAATGTTTTAGCGCACACAGAGAACAATAATAACCCTAAACAGCTCCCATCACTCCCATCCTTCACCAGCTGCACTACTAATCAATTTCACCTTGGATTCAACCCAAATTACTCATAACTTTCTGATCAGGATCCTCATTCCTCTACAAGCAACCACACAGGCTCAATCAGGGATGGATTCAGAGGGGCCAGTGTCAAGAGACCTCTGACCGCCAGGAGCCTCGGGATGGGTCTCAGAACACAAAGCTATTGAAATATTAAAAAATAACTGTTCTTCAGGTTTTATGTATTTTTTTGCTATTGAACTGGAATGTTTTAGGTGGTGCGTTACCTTGTGTGGATTGTGGGACTGCATCTATTTTTACATTACAATTGATCTAAAAGAAATTTACAATTAGCAGGGTTTTCAATGTACAATGCAGACACAATACAATGTTGCATATCAATACAGCACTGCAGTGACATAGACATGATGGAGGTGTGTTAGTGTGTGTTGTGCTGGTGTGAGTGGATCAAACGCAGCAGTGCTGCTGGAGTGTTTAAACACCTACTGGACTGAGAACAGTCCACCAACCATAACTATCCAGGCAACAGCGTCCTGTGGGCAGCATCCTGTGGGCAGCTTCCTGTGAGCACTGATGCAGGACTAGAGGATGATCAACACAAACTGTATTGCAACAGTTACATCTACAATATAAACCAACAAGGTTGGAGTGTCTAATAGAGTGAACAGTGAGTGGACACAGTGTTTAAAAGCAGCACTGCAGTGCTAAGAATGACCCACCACCCAAATAATACTTGGTCTGTGGTGGTCCTGTGGGGGTCATAACCATTGAAGAACATTATAAACGGGGGCTAACAAAGTATGCAGAGCAACAGATGAACTGCAAAGTGCACCTGTATTTCTCTATCTGTAAGAACACTGGCTTTTTTATATTGCTGAAAACAATTCTTACAAACTTGAAACTTTGTACAGTAGTGTACACACAGCTTCATGCTCCCCGAGTCAAACGTGACCAAGGCACCCAAACGTTTGCATGCAACTGTATAACACAAATATTAGCATACAGAGTATATGGAGTATCTTATGCAGATAGGAAGATCTGATTTATTTAAGAATGATGAGCAAGACTAATAAATAAAAATGCAAACCTATTGTGGATTTTTTACACATCTGTGATGTCACTTCCTGTTACTGAGAAATAGTGTGAGAAAAGCTGAGAGGCAGTCAGGCAGTGAGGTTATCTCTATGCATCATGAGGTCCTGCTGTGTGGGGTTTGCGCTGATCTTCATTATAAGTAAGATATCGGTGAGCTTCAGGTCAACAGTTCAATGTCTATTAAATATATATTTAAAGACTTTAACATAAGAATGAAACCATAAATAGCTATTTTATTTCTCTTACAGAATCTTTAAGTGGATTATTAATAACCCAGAATCCGTCTCTACTCATCAAGGAGCGTGGAGAATCAGTGAAAGTAGGATGTGAGCATAATGACAACACCTATTACTACATCTACTGGTACAGGCAGAGGAGTATGGGTGAACTGGACCTCATTGCTATATCTGTTGGAAAAGGAACCGTCCAAATAGTTCCACCATTCAACGACAGTAAATACTCCATGACCCGTCCTGAGGTGAAAAACTCGGTGCTGCAGATAGAGGTGCTGCAGTCTGAGGATTCAGCTGTGTACTTCTGTGCATCTAGTACAGCACAGTGTCTTAGCTGAACTATACAGCTGAACAACAACCTCAACGTTTGCCTCACTGAGGAGGGGCAGCTGGCGGTTGAGTGATGGGTAAAGCAGTATCATAGTCACAGTAGTGCTGGGGCGGGGGGGGGGGGGTGTTGGCTTCACAGCGTCAGCTCACCATTACATAATAAATCAGTTTTGTGCACCCAGCTGAGATCTATCAGCTGACTGCTATTAAAAGCCAGAGCAGTTCAGTTTGATATGAGGTATGAATTATATCTTCATACATTGGATTAAAGATCATATGCTGACCTCTACAGGATGAACACAGGAACTAAACTACAGTGTGTGTTACTGTACAGGAATGAAGTACTTAATCATAAGCTATGTTTTCATTGCATATCCTGCTATCATAATGCCCTGGAACATGTCTGAAAACACACTTATGAAGACATATTAAGACATCTTAAGGCATGTTTTAAGACGTCTTTAAGGTCTACAGATGTCCCGATTATAGGTCAGATGTCCTGACTATAGGACTATGGGCTAAAGGTGTTTCAAGATGTATTACTGTTTTTTTAACACAGTGTTGAACAATTCAAAAATAGTTCAGTGTTTCTAATAATTCTAATAAATTCTAATAAAAACTGGCAATTCACTGCTGTTGGAACAAAACCTTCTATCTACAAAATGATCATTCTACAAGAGAAGGAAAAACATATTTTACTAATTTAAGTCAATGGAACCAGATTGTTTTCTAATTAATTTTCTGATATTTTGTTCAGTCCGTTCATTGTTCATACAATGTAAAGTGCATTTTCAAATCATGTCAAAACCTGAGATATGTAGATATAAGGTTTAATTCCAACAATGACGAACTAGTATTTTACAGCCATGTCATTCTTAAATTAAGATATTATCTGTTATTTTATAAACCTCTATAAGCTTTACTAATGACCATTATCAATCCTTGATGTGCAGATGCTGCTGTGTTTGTGTCATATAATAATTCAAAGGTAATTCAAATCACTGAAATACATAACAGGCTGGGTTACTGTTCTCAGGGCAAATTGAAATTAAACCATGTATCAAAGCTTAAAGCAGAGAATAAATGAATTCCAAAATAGTTTATTCCAAAATGGTGTGAATCTGATTTTGGACATTCCTAGTACACTGAAAAGAATAAGTAGTTTATCTGGTGTATAATGGAAAGAATTTTTATTTCTGTAATAAAAGTGGTATTAATCGTAAAATAGAGCTGATATTTATCGTATGCGTAAAAGTCACTGCTGACAATGTATATGATGAAAGACTGAGAATTCCTATAAGGTCTATAATGCATTTTGGAATGGAACCCTTCAAACCTCCCTTTGAGCGAATCAAATATAATACTCTCATCACTTACTCGTCATCTACACTGCTCATCCTTATGGGCTGATGCTGGAGGTGCTGGAGCCTATCTCAGCTCTCACTGGGCAGAAGACAGGAAACACCCTGGACAGGTCTCAAGTCCATCACAGTCAAATTTAATAGTATATGTTAATATTTTAAATGTTATATCATTTATTTTAGATTATTTGTTTGATTTAAATGATAGGTTAGCTCTGCTAAATGCCGTTCTAAAAGACATGTCCTCCTACTGATATATTTTGTTTAGCTTGCCTGTCTAGTATTTATTGTTATATATATTTATGTGCTGTGTGTTTATTGTCTGATGTATTTATTGTATATTATGCACTCGTCTTACACCGTCATGTATGAGCACACTGTGTAGTTCTGTATAATGTGTGCCGTTGTGTGTTGCACTATGGGACCTAAAGAATGACATTTCATTACATTATATACAAGTCACATAGAGGGATGACAATAAAAACACTCAACTTGCCTTGAGTTAAAGAATGCTTTCAGTGCTCTATGGTTTATATTTAATACATTGAGCTTTTATTCAGAACTGTGTCAACGTTTTAAGCACCATTAGAAGCTGGGCAGTTTGTCTGGGCAGTAAGTGCTTATTAGTTAAAAAATATTACAGCAAATACAACTAATATTACTATGATAAGTAATGAGTTTTTTATGTTAATGTGTTTGTTGAACCACTTCCAAACCTCCCATGTTAACAGTACACTATTAATTGTGGTTATCATCCAGCACCTCTACTGGGAAATCAGTGCTTCTTAATATTAAGTCATATAAAACAGATTGTTATGTTTAACCATTCATTTAACACTCATTGCCCAGATAAATAGATTTAAATATTGTGCTTAGGTGCCTGAGACTTTTGCACAGTAATGTACAATCTGTATGTGTGCTTAAAAAAGCTAATGATGGACATTTTGGATGAGACCAGATGAGAGAAGTTTCAACACAATAGTTTTTTCTCAATTAAGCTTCAACCACCATTTCCTCTAATAGAATTTTTAGTAGCACTTTATTTAAAAGGCTGCGTATGTAGAGACCTGGTACATACCAACGAGCTACTTCATTAGGTACACCTCCTTGTATCTACACTTATTGTCCATTTTATAAGCACTACTTACCCTATAGAAACAATTTGTAGTTGTACAATTACACACTGTAGTCCATCTGTGTCTCTGTATACTTTGTTAACCCCCCTTTTACCCTGTATTTCAATGTTTAGGACCACAACAAGACCACCACAGAGCAAGTGAATACTTTTATGCTTTAACGCAAATAGAATAGATAAAGGAGTTCTAATTGGATTTGTGCAGTATTTTATTTCAGGAGTTTGTACTTTGTCCACAAGTGATATTGACATATGGGAAAAATATATTATGATTATCACTATAGCTGTAAGGCATCTGAATCCTTCGTTTAGCTGATGATGGACACATTAACATGTTTGTTTGTTTGCTTGCCTGCACCAGATCTGCTTTATGTAGTAGACACTTAATGTATACTGTGTATTATAAAGGGATTTTGACCATAATTTTTCATTTAAAGATAATATATTTTACTACAGAGTGAAATTCTGAGTTTTTAGTTGAAATTAAATGTTTAATGTCCTATTATAACCACATCATGAGCTCATTAGTTCCTTCAGCATCAGTAAGTACATGAATGTTTTATATGTCAGACTTCTGTGTCTCCATCTCCTGGTGTATTCAGAGTGGATGCTGCAGATACTGTATCCGCTCTTCACTTTGATGACTGCTGCAGGAGGATGTGGGTGGGGTCGTTATGTCATATACACTTTTTTTTGGCAAGTCAAACACACACCTGCCCAATTTCTCAGTACTCACAGAAATAGCAACATTCAGTTTAGATTATGCCTCTTAAAGCACCTGACAAAATTATACAAGTGTGCAAAAGTATGATGAGAATTACAGATAAAGCAAGGTGGGGGGAGGACTGGTGAGAGGCAGAAAGAGCAATTTCGTTTTTGTATAATGTTTTCGCACTGTGGGGACAGGGGGGGCACGATGATACATTTCCATAGAGCCGCCGTACAAAAACCTCTCGCCATTTACTGTTAGCGTCAGTGCGCCAGACGACAGGGACAGTGCTCGATTTCACCTGAACTTAAACTTCCCCACTTCACAGACTTATTGAACTTACTGAAATGAGCATTTTCTTTTTTCTCAATGTTCATGAGGATGATTTTATACAAGTTTCTCATCATGTAAATCCATTCTGTTGCATCTTCATTGTGGCTACATTGGTCATCACTTTTCTCATGACGCTTCAGTT
This sequence comes from Semaprochilodus insignis, assembly GCA_034552555.1. Classification (NCBI taxonomy): domain Eukaryota; kingdom Metazoa; phylum Chordata; class Actinopteri; order Characiformes; family Prochilodontidae; genus Semaprochilodus; species Semaprochilodus insignis. Next base: position 28,036,858 of record CM067483.1, on the reverse strand, counting down.
CAGGGTCTGGAACCAAGTGCTTCTAAAATTACCATCATTCTGGATTAACATTGCATCCTATTTCTATTACATGATGGATTACCACGAGGATCTGAGGCCTATTTTGAAGCACTGCTTTCCAATGTGACACTGGAAGTCAAGCATACTTTGGAGCTGGAACAAAACTAACGGTTTTAGGTAAGTTCAAACTATTCACATGTCATATGTTCCTGGTTCATGTCTATGATTATGAATTTACCAAGTCTAAAGTAAATTTTCAGACAGCCATAATTCAACTGACAAAGTTTTTCTTTAGGTAAGGCGTCAGTTTTAAGAGTCAGGGCAAATAGATTTGGTGTTTGGTATTAAGCTCATAAGATAAGCTTTAGGGAGATCTGGGAAATCTGTCCATACTCTCATACTGTGACAATGCTGCTCAAGCATACTTTGGAGCTGGAACCAAACTAACTGTTTTAGGTAAGTTCCCCTGACTCAAAAGCCATCTTGTAGACTGTTACCTATTTATGGTTCAGGTATATGATAAAGAATTTCTAAGTCTAAAGTTCATTTTCATTCAGCCATAAAGAGAACTGAGGAGATTCTCCATATCAGTTGCAAGTTTTCAAATTGATATCAGGTTCTCAAGATCAGCATCAGAAAGATCTAGGAAATTAGTTAACAGACTCATACTGTGACACCAATTATCCAGCATACTTTGGAGCTGGAACAAAACTAACGGTTTTAGGTAAGAATTGTTTTTTGTTCTTCAAAAATATGCTAGTGATAAAATTTGGCTTTTGTTTGAAATGTGTCCGAGATCGGCATTAGAGAGATCTAAGAAATTAGTCCACGCACTCATACTGTGACAACAATTTACCTGCGTACTTTGGAGCTGGAACAAAACTGACAGTTTTAGGTAAGAAAATAACGACACACATAAACATTGGCTTATTAGTGAAGAAATGTGGCTTGAAATTGGACCGAGATTAGCATACGTGACTAAGAAATTAGTCCATGCACTTATACTGTGACAACCTTGGTCAAGCATACTTTGGAGCTGGAACAAAACTGACTGTTATAGGTAAGTTTTTCAGTTAACCTACAATATTTGCATGGTTAGGTTTATAATTGTAAATGTCTACATTAAACGGTTTAAATCCTGAGAGTCACAGCAAATAAGGTTTGGAATTTGATATTAGGATCATTAGATCATTATTAGATAGATCTGGGAAATAAGTCCATACTCTCATACTGTGACTCCACTGATCGAGCCTACTTTGGAGCTGGAACAAAACTGACAGTTTTAGGTAAGTTCAAACTATTTCAATTTGCAACTTGTAGCTCATAACCTGTTCAGGACTGAGGTCTATGATTATGGGTTTCCAAATCCATCAGCCATGAAAAAAATGAGATTGAGATTGAGAGTCGCAACAAAAGATTTTGAAATTTAAATTAGCATTCGAAAGATCTGGGAAATTTGTCCATACTCTCATACTGTGATAACCGTGATCAAGCATACTTCGGTGCTGGAACAAAACTGACTGTTTTAGGTAAGTCCATATAATTCAGTGTTTAAGTTGTAGCTTGTTTAAATTGTGCTGGTTCAGGTCTATAATTAGGACTTTCTACATCTAAAGTGCACTTTCACACAGCCGTAGCAGAACTGGGGAGCCTTTCCTTATAAACATCATAAATTCTGAAAGCCAAAGCATATGGATTTCAAATCTGATATCGAGCTCCTGAGATTAGCATTAGACAGAACTGAGAAATTAGTCCTTACTCTCATGCTGTGACAATCGTGAGGCATACTTTGGAGCTGGAACCAAACTAACCGTTTTAGGTAAGTTCAAATTCAAGTTGAGTTATTACTTGTAGGTTGTGAGATTTTCTTAGCTGAGATTTCTGACTGAATTTCAAAATGAGCTGAAATAAGTAGATTATTTTCCTTATGGATGGCACAAATAAGAAAAAAGGCAAAAGCGTTTCAAATTTGACATCAGGATCAGGAGATCAGCATTAAAGATATCTGGGAAATTTGTTCACATGAGTTTACTGTGACTCTGCTAATCCAGCATACTTTGGAGCTGGAACAAAACTGACAGTTTTAGGTAAGTTCAGCTGGTTCTAACATCCACTTGTAGCTTGTAACCTATTTATGGTTCATGTCTGCAGTTATGAATTCTGTAATATAAATGAGGAAGCTTACCTTATGAACAGCAAACATAGACTTATAAATGTGATATAAGGTTCATAAGATGCATTAGAGCATTAGGAAATTAGTTCATGAACTCATGCTGTGACAATGCTTACCAAGTGTACTTTGGAGCTGGAACAAAACTGACAGTTTTAGGTAAGAAAGTTTTTGCGCTCTTTCCCATATTAAAGTGTCTCTGTTGGTGATGAAAATATACGTTTATATAGTATTAGGCATGGAAGAAACCTTTTTTTGTGTTCAAGTATTAATCTCAGACTGTTTAAGTAGGAGTCAATGTCTATGAGTTGTTGTCTAAAGTGCATTTTCTCAGCTGTGGTAGCAATGTACAGGTTTTCCTTACCAAAATTCTTGAGTGCTAGGGCAAGTGTATGAGAAAATCCATTTACCCCATGTTCCTGAGATTAGCTTTAGAGAGATCTGGGAAATTAGCTCAGGGACTCCTACTGTGACTATGGCAATCCAGCATACTTTGGAGCTGGAACGAAACTGACAGTTTTAGGTAAGAAGTTTTCCTTCTTGAAATTGCCTGAGATGTTAATATTAATTGATTGTGGTGAAAATTTGGAAGCGTATGAGGTATCAGGCACCAAAAACTATTTTATTTCCCAATTATTGATCTCTAACAAGCAACTCGAGCAACAGGTTTTCTTGGGCAAAGAGAGTCACCAATGCTTTAGAGTCAAGTGTAAGAAATTTCAAGTTAGCCAGATTAGACAGATCTAGGAAATTAGTTCACTCACTCATGCTGTGACTCAGGGTTATCAAGCATACTTTGGAGCTGGAACAAAACTGACAGTTCTAGGTAAGAATCCAAGTTATTGCTTTGAAAGTATATCAGTAAAAAAAAATATATGTTTGTGCTTTGAGTAGTGTAGGATGCTAAAAACATATATGCTAATGCTACAACCTAGTACTGTACAAATACTGGAGTAAATGGCTGCTAGTATAGTTATATGAGCACAAGTCTAGACTCACTTTTTGACATGATGACCCAATGCTGTGGCAATATGAAGCTTATTTTGGCAGCGGCACCAAATTGACTGTTCTTGGTAAGTAATATTTTTTACAGTAATGTAGAAAGAAAGAAAGAAAAAATATATACAGATGTCAATGATTTCAAGTAATAGAAAAGTCATTTGGAAAGAGCAAGTCGAAGAGTGTGCAAAAAAAGATTGTTTTCTCAGTGAGCCTTAGTGCTGTGCTTTTGGAAGCAATCCTGCTCACTTTGGTGAAGGAACAAAGCTAACAGTTCTTGGTAAGAAATATAAAATCATTTCACTGATGCTCTGAATAATTAGCATTGTCTTAGTTTGCTAACTACATGATTTGTTTATGTAAGAGTAATTTTTAACTGGATTAAATGATAAAGAAATGTCAGTGGGTAACACTGCAAACTGAAGAGTAGATATTAAGGATACAGCCTTGAAACTCTGTGCTCAAACACTCCAGCATACTTCGGAGCTGGCACCAAACTCACTGTTCTAGGTAAGAAAATAGTCATATTATAGCTTATATATTGTAAAATTGCGCCATCACAGAAAACGGCACGTTTGTTTAGTCTAGTCAGTAAAAAATATCTGTCTGTAACATAAATAACTAGAAGTCAATCAGTGTTTACATTATATATATAACATAATACTTATATTGAAGCTATTACCTCATGTAATAATGTGCAACTGCAGCTGCACTGCCATTATACCTATGTATTGTGGTTTATATAGATTAGTGGAAGTTTTGACAGTGGCTTAGTGTTAGTGTGGCAGTCCAGCCCTGCATACTTTGGTGGAGGAACTAAACTCACAGTAATAGGTAAGAATGATGCTCAAGGGTTAAATTTTCCTTTTAGGTTATTTCTAATGTGTCAGATAACACTTTATAAGCTTGATATATAAGATTTGAATTGATCTTGTCTGCTTATTAATGCAAAATCCATATTAAAATGGAATCCTGAGCACAGGCCCTGTTGATAGAAAAGCCTGAGACATCACAAACAATGCAGACCTATTGCAGATATGATAGGAACTATAAACACAAATAATAAGGCTTAGAGAACCATGGATTTGAATGGATAATGGCACACACTGGCTGGATAATTTGATTAGTGCACAAGTGCTGTGTCTCTGGGACTGCTCAGGCTTACTTCGGTGGAGGGACCAAGTTAACAGTGCTTGGTAAGAAAAGTTATGTTCCTAATCAATAGGAATCAACTGTTCTTGTGCAATTTGTTTTTCAAAATATTGGACCAGTTTAGTGCAGTTCGTGCAGAAACCTGGATGTTTTATCAGTAAAAGTTTATTAGTACCAGCTAAAATCCATAACAATCCATAATAATGATAAGAGTTATATAGATCATGGCACATGCTGCCTGGTTAATTTGATTAGTGGTCTTTTGTGCTGTGCCAATGCGGCCGCTGGGGCTTTCTTCGGTGGAGGGACAAAGTTAACAGTGCTTGGTAAGAAATATTATATTCCGAGTGAATAGGCATCAACTATTGTCGAGCAATTGTTTTTTCAAAAGCTTCACTTCATACTATGTAACATGAATAGAAAAGTTCTTACTTAAATGCTGCTTCAGTAGTAATGTCCATGTTTATTTTAGTTCATACAGAGAACTGGAGGTTTTATCAGTAGCTTAGTGTCAATGTGACAATACGATCCTGCATACTTTGGCGGAGGAACTAAACTCACAGTAATAGGTGAGAAAGTCTTGATTAAGAGTTTTGAAATGCATGCTACTAAGGAGATTCATTTTTATTCAAGCTATTTCTGACGTTTCATGCAAGGCCTTTCATTTAGAGGTACATGTTTGAGGTATAAAAGTTGAGAAGCAGATAATTGAATAGATGTCTTTTTATCAGCCAGTTAAAACCATAATAATGATAGAGTTGGCTAGATCTTGGCACATGCTGGCTGGGTAATTTGATTAGTGCTCTTGTGTGCTGTGCCACTGGGGCTGGTGCTCAGGCTTACTTCGGTGGAGGAACAAAGTTAACAGTCCTTGGTAAGAAATGATATGTTCTTAATAGCAGTCAGCTCTTTGATAGTATAAGCAGATTTCTTTGGTAGTTGGCAATGCATTGTGTAATTGCCTAATACACACATAGTTCAAATGAACAGAGACTGGTTTAGCACAATACTATGTCTTTAAAATTGGTCTTTGTTGATTTTAGTGTAGCTTGAAGGACGGTTGCTCCTGTCTATTAGTCTGAACAGTGGCAGATCCACTCTTGATGCTGTTCTGTTCCTACTGTAGTGTTGTAAGGAGAGAATTTATACCTCCCAGTGATTAATATTTTAATATGTTTTGGTGCAGATCTTGATTTCTGAATGCTGATAATGTCTAATAGATAGTGAGGTAGTGAGAGCAGTGCAGGTTTCTCTGTAGCTCAATATCAGTGTGAACAACTACAACCCTGCTTACTTTGGTAGAGGAACCAAACTCACTGTTTTAGGTAAGAAAGTAATTACATTTCTAGGATAAGCTTTGTAAAATTTCATCTCAATGTAGATGGTCGCATTTTTTTGCCCAGTGAGTATGTATTGTCTAGTTGAATGAGACATAATTGGGCAAAATAGTGTTACACCTACTTGTTCTATGTGGCATTAGAATTCATCTCACATTATACAAAACAGATGTAATATTAATTACTTTGTGTGAAAATGCTGCTGCAATAACATTGTACCTGTTTAGTTTAGTGTAGATCAGTGAAGGATTTATCAGTAGCTTAGAGTCAGTGTGAGAACTATGAGCCAGCATACTTTGGTGGAGGGACTAAACTGACAGTAATAGGTAAGAAAGTTTCAACTGTAACGTTATGAATATTTGTGTTGAAAGATTATAGTTTATTCACACTATTTTCTGATATTTCATGCAAGGCCTTAAAGTTGATCAGAGATCAGTGTCAAGAAGACCCAAATAGATGTCTTCTTAAATTCAGCTTTGCCACCCAAAGTCCATAATAATCCATAACATTAATAATCAGTTAAAATACTCTGAGACCTGATAGACTCAGTAAATACAAAATCATGAAGCTTAGGACTCAGAATAGAGTTGTATGGATAATGGCACATGCCGGCTGGGCAATTTCACTAGTGAACTTGCATGCTGTGCCTCTGGTGGACTTCAAGCTTACTTCGGTGGAGGGACAAAGTTAACAGTTATTGGTAAGAAATGTTATGTTGCTAATAAATAGCAGTCAGCTGGTTAATAGCATAAACACATGGTAATATTATCATAGACACATGGTCATAGTCTAAAATATATAAACTGTGTGCATCGAATGAACTGAGGCTGTTTATTTGCAGTACAGTTTGGGTTAATTTTACAGTAATTTGAAGGATGATATTTCCAGTGTTTATGGGAACTATATCTCTATACTGATACAAATAATGAAGTCATACTCCCATTAATAATGTATTGACCTTGAAATGTTTACTTGGAGCTCTTGATTTGTTTGTTGATTATGTCTAATAAAATCAGGTAGCAAGAGTGGTGCAGGTTCCCTCTGTAGTGCAATTTTAGTGTGAGCGGCTATGGGTCTGCTTACTTTGGAAGTGGCACCAAACTCACTGTGACAGGTGAGAAATGTAATATTCTTAAAGAAAGTATTTTAGAATGAGACTTTTATGTAATTATTTTTGCTATCAATTTAGCAACATTCTGGCAGTTATATTAAAAAAGCATTGGCAATTTCATAGATTCCATAAGGAGAAAAAGGGGAACTAGCACTAGTTTAGTCACTTTCCAAATGTCTATAACGTAGAAACACTGGGGGATGGTAGGATTCTCTGTAATATTAGATCTAATAGTATGCTGTAAAGGTAGATAAAAATGTTAAGGTGGCTGTAATTATGTGGAGTGACTGCACTCTGTGCTACAACGATAAAGCTGTGTTTGGCGCTGGCACTCGACTCACAGTCTTAGGTAAGTTCTTTATCCATTACAACAGAAGGATTAATAACACTTTCTCTTAGCTTGAATCATCGCTGCAGTCTAGAGATTTTCCTGAACTTATTTTTATTCCATCTATATGACAGCTCCTTAATGTTCATAGGAACAGTGTCACCTAGTCAGTAGCAAAGTTGTAAAGGTTTTAGATGTCAGTGTTAATTGAGAAATGGTGAGCAAGCAAAGCATTTAGAGCCTTTGTAAAGTATATTGCATGTAGAGTTCCACTTTGCTGAGCTTTTATGTAATTAAAATCACTATATAGATTAATAAGTCTAGTTCTTCACACTAATCCATGTATGAAGCTGTAAGGTAAATATAGCAGCAGTATAGTAGTAGGGTGTTTTACTGTTACTGCAGCACTGTGTGAACACTCAACCTGCATACTTTGGCCAGGGGACCAAACTCACTGTTCTTGGTAAGAATGAGATTATAAAGTTTAATTCATACGTGTTATAACTGCTTTTAGCCACTGTTCTGCCCAAAGACGTGTACTGATTTACCTTGCACTAGTTTGCAATGCATTTGGGAAAAATACATATCAGAAGCTGTCATATGTTTAGCCTTTCCCATAAAATGTAGGGTAGAGCTGTATTGTACTGTAGAGTTATACTGTAGAGTTGTATTGTACTGTAGAGTTATAATGTAGAGTTGTACTGTAGGGTTATTATGTAGAGTTGTATTGTACTGTAGAGTTATACTGTAGAGTTGTATTGTACTGTAGAGTTATAATGTAGAGTTGTATTGTACTGTAGAGTTATAATGTAGAGTTGTATTGTACTGTAGGATTGACCTATTGAGTTGTACTGTTCTATTGTAGAGATGTTTTTCTGCATTAAGAAATATAAGTGGTGCCTGTGATGGTGTTACATAAAAGTTATTCATATTTGTTTTTATGGTGTACATCTAAAACAGCTGCTATGTGAGCTTTAGGAATGAGCTTTATAAATGATGCCATGTACAAATCATACATAGCCATGAGGCTCTGCATGTAAATGTACTAGAGGATCAGTTAGGAGGATTTGTAAGTTGGGGTAAACATTTATAAAAACCATTACTGTTTCTTGGAAGTTGCTTGTGGTT
>CM067483.1:27896874-28014448 GCA_034552555.1 Semaprochilodus insignis | reverse complement strand
ATGAAAAATAATTAGTTTAAATGTGCTGTTGGATCAGTTCATAACAGGGCTATATTAATGGAATCATTAGCTTACTCAGAGCAGCGAACCATTGTAGTGTCAGAATACACAGAATTAGATACAAATGAGTCATTTTGTATGTCCAATGTATGGTAGCAGTGGCTTGATGGTTAAATAGGCTCTGTTTTGGTTATGGGGCGGGGCTCACCAACCACCATCCAATATCTGACTCAGTATATGTGGTACATTGTGGTGCATTTGTTTTTTGTTTTTTTACTGCAGTACAACATTAAAAAAAATATGAGATAAACTATTCACAGTTCTTTAAAAATGAATGCTACTGACATTACAGCAGGTTGTCTGTACCAACATGTGGCCTGTGGTTTATGTTCATATTTTTCTTTCTTATAGAAATAAATCTCAAAGACTTTGCTGACCATCTTGCTGTCTTAAACTATAAATGTCGGCTTACTGACAACCAACAAACTCAGTGCTGTGCAAATATATATGCACAGTATATGTCTGTACACACATATCAAGTAAATTAGTAATAAGAAACCATGAGAATTTCATTTTTCAGTGCCTACCTACTCGATTCCTTACTGTCAGTTAACATGACCTTATACATTAAACACACAGTCTCAGTCAAGATCAGGCGGTCTAGACAATCCACAATGGATCCAAACTGACTATTTAACAAGAGGCTGACTTGTTGAAGTTTTTGTACAGCTCAGTGATTACTCTGGGATACTGTGGGGACTGGCTGCACAGTACCACACAGCAGAGTCGCTCTTGCTCACTCCATCAGACTCCAGGTCTATCTGAAGCTCTTCAGGTCTGCTAGACCTAAACTGGCCTTTGCTAGACGGGTTCACTGAACCAGTAGCCAGAGAGGTGAATATCAGCGTTAAGCCTGTTTCTGGAGTCCACTGGTACCAGTATAGATTTGGGCTAGCAACACCAGTTACAGAACAGGAGACCTTCAGAGATGATCCAGGTGAAAGAATCAGCTCCTCTGGCTCTTGATGGACCTGTAGGACCTGCGCATCTACAATTATGAAAAATTAGTTTAAATGTGCTGTTGGATCAGTTCCTAACAGGACTGTATTAATGAAATCATTAGCTTACTCAGAGCAGAGAACCATTGCAGTGTCAGAATACAGAGAATTAGATACAAATGTGTCATTTTGTATGTCCAATGTATGGTAGCAGTGGCTTGATGGTTAAATAGGCTCTGTTTTGGTTATGGGGCGGGGCTCACCAACCACCATCCAACATCTGACTCTGTATATGTGGCATATTTGTTTTTGTTTTTTTACTGCAGTACAACATTAAAAAGAAAATATGAGATAAACTATTCACAGTTCTTTAAAAATCAGTACTACTGACATTGTCTGTACCAACATGTGACCTATGGTTTATGTTCATATTCTTCTTTCTTATAGAAATAAATCTCAAAGACTTTGCAGACCTGATCACTTGATATGGCTGTATAGATATATACTGTATATCCACAATGCATCCAAACTGACTATTAAACGAGAGACCTACACTGTACTCGCTTGTTGAGGTTTTTGTACAGCTCAGTGATTACTCTGGGATACTGTGGGGACTGGCTGCACAGTACCACACAGCAGAGTCGCTCTCACTCACTCCATCAGACTCCAGATATATCTGAAGATCTTCAGGTCTGCTAGACCTAAACTGGCCTTTGCTAGACGGGTTCACTGACCTGGTACCCACTGAGGTGAACACCAGTGTGAAACCTGCGTCTGGAGTCCACTGGTACCAGTACATGTATGGGTTACCAACACCAGTTACAGAGCAGGAGATCTTCAGAGGTGACCCAGGGAAAAGAATCAGATTCTCTGGCTTCTGATGAACCTGTATGCGCTGTGCACCTGTGATGATGAACATGAATTAGTTTAAAGGTTCTACTGAAACAGTTTTTAACAGTACCCTACTAATCACATCATTCACTTACACAGAGTGGAAAAACATTGTAGTGTTAGAAAGCAGAGAATCATATACAGATGTGTCATTTTGAGAAGCACAGCATACAGTAGCTGTGGCCTAATGCTTAAATAGGCTCCCTCTTTGCTATGGGGCGTGGCCTCAAACTTCATTTAGTGACTCTGAATATGGGGTAAGATTATGCCTTTGGTATGAAAGGTTATCACTGGTTATAATGCTGTCTAACAGTATATTACTACAGTAGAAATTAAATATTGTAATAACATTGCAACGTGATCTGTATCAATACATGACTTTCGTTTATAGGCTCACTTTCTTCTGTTTTTAATGGTTTAGAAAGCAGAAAATGCAACCAACATCTAAGACTGAACTTTGATTCATATCCCTGCAGATTTCTTTAAAAGCTGAAAGCAAGTCCACCCCCCAAAAGAATAGAAGCTGTAACAAAAGCAGAGTGAAAACACTAAATACTGAACATATAAACCCATTAGCCATAACATTAAAACCACCTCCTTGTGTCTACACTCACTGTCCATTTTTTCAGCTCCACTTCCCATATGGGAGCACTCTGCAGTTCTACAATTACAGGCTGTTCTTTAATAGTCAGGACTCCCACAGGACCACCACAGAGCAGGTATTATTTGGGTGATGGATCATTCTCAGCACTGCAGTAACACTGACGTGGTGGTGGTGTGTTAGTGCTGTGCTGGTGTGAGTGGATCAGACACAGCAGTGCTGCTGGAGTGTTTAAACACTGTGTCCACTCACTGTCCACTCTATTAGACACGCCTACCTTGCTGGTCCACCTTATAAAGGTACAGTCAGAGACGATAGCTCATCTGTTACTGCACAGTTTGTGTTGATCATCCTCTAGTCATTCATCAGTGGCCACAGGACACTTCCCACAGGATGCTGTTAGCTGGATAATTTTGGTTGGTGGACAATTCTCAGTCCAGCAGTGACTCTGAGGTGTCCAGCAGCACTGCTGTGTCTGATCCACTCACACCAGCACAACACACACTAATACACCACCACCACGTCAGTGTCACTGCAGGGCTGAGAATGATCCACCACCCAAATAATACCTGCTCTGTGGTGGTCCTGTGGGGGTCCTGACCACTGAAAAAAAAAATTAGTGGATAACAAAGTATGCAGAGACTCAGACGGACTACGTTCTGTTATTGTAGAATTACAAGATGCACCTATGTAGTAAGTGGAGCTCATAAAATGAATGAAATGAAAGAGAGTAGATACACTGAGGTGGTTTTAATGTTATGGCAGATCGGTGTATGTTATATTTACTTGTGGAGGCTTCAGTGCACTTACAGTTGAGAAGAATGTGTTTTGTTCAAATGAGCACAAACTCATTTGAACAAAACAGCAGATAATGTTGATCAGAAAAAAAGATATTTAGCAATTAAGAGTCCAGCAGTGATTGACCCTGAAAAATCGAATATCAAGTAACCTGGAAAACCTAGTAGTGATCAGAAACAAATACAAGCTGTGAGAAGGTCAATACTACCATCTCTGTTCAACATGAGAATTTCAGTTTTAGTACTTGCTTACTTCCTGTTGAATCACTCTGACTGAGAACTGAGCCTACATTAGTCGATTGCTTATTGTCAGCAAATGCAACCTCATAGATCAGATGTAGAAGTCAGAAGTCAGATCAGAAGTCATATGACTTAATACTGTAATGAAAAATGTTTTCTACTCATTAACTCAAGAAGAGCCACAAGCTTTAATGGCTTGTTGAGGTTTTTGTACAGCTCAGTGATTACTCTGGGATACTGTGGGGACTGGCTGCACAGTACCACACAGCAGAGTCACTCTCACTAACACCTTCAGACTCCAGATCTATTTGAAGGGCTCCAGGTCTGCTAGACTTAAACTGGTCTTTGCTAGGTGGGGTCACTGACCCAGTAGCTATTGAATAGAATACCATTGTTAACCCTGCTGCTGGAGTCCACTGGTACCAGTATAGAGTTGGGCTACCAGCACCAGTTACAGAGCAGGACACCTTCAGAGATGATCCGGGGGAAAGAATCAGCTCCTCTGGCTCCTGATGGACCTGTATAGCCTGAGCATCTACAATGATAAAAAATAATTAGTTTAAATGTTGTTTAATTAGTTTAAATGCTGTTTAAGTGCTGTTGGATCAGTTAATGGTGTACAGTACCATATTAATGTTATCATTAACTTACACAGAGTAGAGAAACATTGTAGAGTCAGAACGCAGAGAATCAAATACAAGTATGTCATTTTAAGAAGTTCAGCATACAGTAGAAGTGGTTTGATGGTTAAGTAGACTGGGCTACTGGTTAAGGGGCGGGGCCCTGCAGCTCAGATGTCACTTACTGATTCTGTATGTGAGGTAAGTTGTGCGCTTGGTATAAGAAGTTATCATTAGTCTAAATCACTGGGTAACAGCGTTTTACTACAGGAAAAGATTAAAAATGATTTTTTTGAGATAAACACTGCTTCAGAAAAAAATGAGACAACTGGCATTACAGCATGTGATCTCCATCAATACACGGCCTTTGTTTGTAGGTTCACATTCTTTAATTAATGGTTTTAAAATAAAGCAGTTGTCAAAAACCATTCAGTCTTGAAAATATGCAAATCAACTTATTGTTATTGCAGAAAATGCAGCTTCTAAGCTTCTAAGATGCTTTGCAGGTGTGGAGAACCATCCCTTCAGACTTCTCGGAAAACTTAAAACAAGTCACCCAACACAAAGCTGTGATATAAGCAAAGAAGGGACACCCTAAACTTCTATGACTGTATATTTAATTTTTTGAGGATTTGGTGTAATTATATGGTGAATATATGTTATCTTGGACTTTGCAGTTGATAGAAGTGTTTTGTTCAACAAACTGGAAAAGCAGAAATAATGTTTATCAGAAGCATTTACGACAAATAACAATACTGGAAAATGAAATATCGAGTGACATGGAGAAAAAAGTAGCAAGTAGGAACAAATGCAAGCTGTGAGAAGGCCAATGCCACCATCTCTGTTCGACAAGAGAATTTGTTTTTCAGAGCTTGCTTGTTTCCTGTTGAGTCAACCTGAGAACTGAGCCCACATTGGTAGATTTATTATTGTCAGTAAACGAGACCTCATAGATCACATGTAGTCTCAGTCAAGATCAGGTGCTTTGGACAATCCAAAATGCATCCAAACTGTGTATATAACAAGAGACCTACACTCTGATGGCTTGTTGAGGTTTTTGTACAGCTCAGTGATTACTCTGGGATACTGTGGGAACTGGCTGCACAGTACCACACAGCAGAGTCGTTCTCACTCACTCCATCAGACTCCAGATCTATCTGAAGCTCTTCAGATCTGCTAGATTTAAACTGGCCTTTGCTAGGTGGGTCCATGAACCCAATATTTAGAGAGGTGAATACCAGCGTGAAACCTGTTGCTGGAGTCCACTGGTACCAGTATAGGTATGGGTAGGTAGTGCCAGTTACAGAGCAGGAAGCTTTCAGAGATGATCCGGGGGGAAGAATCAGCTCCTCTGGCTCCTGATGGACCTGTATAGCCTGAGCATCTACAATGATGAAAAAATAATTAGTTTAAATGTGCTGTTGGATCAGTTTATGGTGTACAGTACCATATTAATGATATCATTAACTTACACAGAGTGGAGAAACATTGTAGAGTCAGAAAGCAGAGAATCAAATACAAGTGTGTCATTTTAATAAGTTCAGCATACAGTAGAAGTGGCTTGATGGTTAAATACACTAGACTATTGCTTAAGGGGCGGGGCCCTGCAGCTCAGATGTCACTTACTGATTCTGTATATGAGGTAAGTTGTGCATTTGGTTATCAAGTTATCATTAACTTACAGCACTGGGTAACAATGTTGTACTACAGTGATACATTAAAAATTAAATATTATGAGAAATATTATCACAACTAGCATCACAGCATGTGATCTCCCTTAATATGTGGCCTTTGTTTGTACGTTCACATTCTTTTTTATTAATGACTTGAAAAGAAACCAGTCCTTAAAGACTGTTACAATCATAAAAACATCCAAGTCAACTTGTCTCACATTGTCAAACCTACCCACCAGGTTTCATTCCTGTTGGTTGAGCCCTTCTGGGTTCACATATAAAGAACATAACTGTTCTTTTAAGGATGAGTGTATGTTATCTTGTAATTTGCACTTGAGAGGAATGTATTGTTGAAAGGAGCACAAACTAGAAGAGCAAATAATGCTTAGCATTTAGGAGTCAACTAACGAATAACACTTGACTAAAAACTAGAAACAAATGTAACCTGTGAGAAGACCAATGCCACCATCTCTGTTCAACACAGGAATGTCATTTTTAGTGCTTACTTGCTTCCTGTTGAATCAGTCAACCTCACCACTGGGTCTACCTTCCTTACTGTCAGGTAGTCATGTGATCTATAACAGTAATGAAAAATGAAGCCAAACTGTCAATGTAAGAAGAGGCCTAATCTTGTTGAGGTTTTTGTACAGCTCAGTGATTACTCTGGGATACTGTGGGGACTGGCTGCACAGTACCACACAGCAGAGTCGCTCTCACTCACTCCATCAGACTCCAGATCTAGTTGAAGCTTTCCAGGTCTGTTAGACTTAAACTGGTCTTTTTTAGGTGGGTCCATCATCCCAGTAGTCACTGAGGTGAACACCAGTTTAAACCCTGCTGCTGGAGTCCACTGGTACCAGTACATGTATGGATCATCTGTTCCGGTTACAAAGCAGGAGACCCTCAGAGGTGATCCAGGTAAAAGAATCAGCTCCTCTTGGTCTTGCCGGACCTGTATGAGCTGCGCACCTGTGATGAAGAATTAGTTTAAGTGTGCGGTTGAAACAGTTCTCATTAGTACCTAATTAAAGATATTATTAGCTTACACATGATGCAGAGCCATTGTAGTGTTAGGATGCAAAGAGTCAAATACAAGTGTGTCATGTTAAGAATTACAGCATTCGATAGCAGTGGCTAGTTAAATAGACTAGGCTCTCAGTTACGGGGCGGGACCTGCAGCTCAGATGCCACTTAGTGATTCTGTATATGTGGCAAGGTGTGCATTTGGTATAAGAAGGTGTTTATGTTACAGAACTGTGTATCAAGGTTTTACTAAAATAGATAATATGAGACAAAACATTCATAGTTCTTCCTCGTTAAACAAATAAATACACTAAAATTACAGCATCTCTGTCAACATGTGGCCTATGTTTGTAGGTTTACATTATTTATTTTAAAATTGTTTTCTTGACCAACATGATCATCCCACCGTGAGAAGACAACTCAGTGATGTGGGTCTGAAAGGATGTGTAGCTGAAAAACTGAGGAAAAGAAATTTTGCAAATCAAACAAACAACAGCTTCTTTGGTGTTCTCATCAGAGTCATCAACATGAACCTCAACAACATTAAAATGTGTTTTTGATTGCTTGGATCATGAGAACTTTGGAGGTGTGGAAAAATAACCCTCCAGAAAGTAAAGAAATAAAAAATAGAAACTGTAAAAATGTGGACACATTAAATAATGAAATGTTTATATTGTATTGTAGTTGCCCTCTACTGGCTCATGTGACAGTGGATGTGCAGAGGCTCATGGAGTAGTCGCAGTTTCTCCACTGCTCCTGCGTTCAGTAAAAAAGGGCAGTTTCAGTGTCCCTCGGAAGCACTTCCGTTGTGTTGTGAGGCTTTCTGCATGTGTTTTGGAAGTTGCATGTGTTTTTAGTGTTTGCTGCGCGTTTGAGACTTTGCAGCGCGTTCGGTTAATGGTTTGCAAGCGGTCTCATTTTGATGCTTGTGTTTTCAGATCTTGCAGCGCGTTTGGCTAATGTTGTGCAAGTCGTGTCATTTTGATGCTTGTGTTTTGAGACTTTGCAGCGCGTTTTTAACTTGCAGTGCGTTGGGCTTTCTCGGCCACCGTACATTTGAGTGATGGATAATGCTTGAAAGTAAAATATCCAGTAACTTGGAAAAAACTAATTGAAGGCAAAAGCAAAGGCAAGCTGTGAGAAGACTGAAGCCACCATCTCTGTTCAACGTGAGAATTTCAATGCTTGCTTGCTTCCTGTTGAATCACTCTGCCTGAGAACTGAGCCTACATTAGATCAGTATCAGTAAATACAACCTCATATGTCATACGTAGTCTCTGTCAGTCATATGGTCTCATACATGAAAAATGTATCCAAACTGTCTACTTCACTTCACAAGTGGCCTACACTGTAATGGCTTGTTGAGGTTTTTGTACAGCTCAGTGATTACTCTGGGATACTGTGGGGACTGGCTGCACAGTACCACACAGCAGAGTCACTCTCACTCACTCCATCAGACTCCAGATCTATCTGAAGATCTTGAGGTCTGCTAGACTTAAACTGGTCCTTGCTAGACGGACTGACTGACCCAGAAGTCATTGAGTAGAATACCAGTGTGAACCCTGCTGCTGGAGTCCACCGGTACCAGTATAGGTATGGATCATTAGTTCCGGTTACAAAACAGGAGACCTTCAGAGATGATCCAGAGGGAAGAATCAGTTCCTCTGGATCCTGCTGGACCTGTATGAGCTGTGCACCTGTGAAGATGAACATGAATTAGTTCAAGTGTGCTGTTGAAACAGCTCTCAGCAGTACCATATTAATGATTATTATTATCTCACCCATTATGCAGAGCCACTGTAGTGTCAGAAAGCAGAGGATCAAACACAGATGCACCATTTTAGAAAGTGAAACATACACTGGCGGTGGCTTAATGCTTTCATAGGCTCTTGGCTATGGGTGGGGCCCTGTGGTAGTTCAACCTGCATGGTTTTTTTGTCATGGCAACACAGAGGAAGTCATTAGATAAATAAACCTTATTCAGAATGCTTTATTATTCAGAACATTCTACACCAATGGCTTTCAAGCACATGATCTCCACTGACATTCATAATGTAAGTTTACATTCAGGGTGGTATAGTGGCATAGGAGACCTTCAGAGCGCTGTCACCTCAGAGCAAGAAGGGCCTGGGTCTGATTCCCATCTGGGGACCTTTCTGTGTATGGTTTGCATGTTCATTGTGATGCATGTTCTTGGCTCCGGTTTCCTCTCACAGTCCAAAGACATGTAGTCAGGTGAATTGGTGATGCTAAATTGCCCCCTAGGTGTGAGTGCAGGAGTGAATGTGTATGTCTGTATGCCCTGTGATGGACTGGAAGCCTGTCCAGGGTGTGTTCTGTTCTATGCCCATTGAATGCTGGGATAGGCTCTAGCACCTCCTGTGGCCCAGGAAGATTAAGAGGTTTAGAAGATGAGTGAGTGAGAGTGAGTTCACATTCACTAAGTTAACATTAGTAATAGCTTTCTAAATGATGTATGCCAACAAATGTTTGGCCCCTGTAATAATCAGCCAAATAATAGGAGACTAACTTTGCAGCTATATCCAGCTAGCACAACTTACTAACTACTCTAGGTTGTCCAGACATAAAAAACATATTGCATACTGATATACCTTCTCTTGAGAGTGTGAAGATGTATGCAAGAAACACAGGGAATGTCATGCCTGCTGGTTCTCCTCTCACCTCCGATCTTCTGGACTCCATTTCCCATAATCCACCACCTGAAGTCACGTGTTCATCCTTCCCCAATCACACCCCGTTGCCTCGCTCTCGGTCTCCAGAATATTGATTGACCACCTGATGTTAATTAAGTCTGTTTGTTTAAATACTTCTCTCTCTCACTGGCTCATTGCGAAGTATTGTCACTCTGTTGCGTACTGAGCGTTCTCTCTGTGTCTGATATTGTTACTCTGGCTTTTGACTCCATTTTGATTCTCTGGTTTTCTCTTCTGGTTTATCCCCTTTGATACCTCTGCCTGGTCTGATTGTCTCCTTGGTTTGACTCCTGCCTGTTTATTGACTTTGACTCAGTTTAGCCCTTGATTGTATTCCCTTGTTCTTGGTGTTGCTGTGTTTCAGTGCAACCTATTTAATAAACTGTGCCTTGCTTTTAGTTCAGCGCGCGTCACAATCTGTTTGTCCATCGTCACAGGGAACCATAGGGGAGAGCAGGCATTTAACCCATACTTTATCACAGTCTTCTTATTTATTCTCATTTCTTACTTATTACTTTTTAAATAAATAGACACAAAACTGAGTGGCATGTTGGAAACATACATTCACACTGGATCATGTTATGCCATGACATACTGTATTGCTAAAATCTTTTAGTTTTAGTCAGTCAGTCAGTATCCCAGCTGTCTTTTGTCAGTTGGAAAAAGGTGTTGTTGTTTTTTTTTTGGCATGTGTGTCACCACTGCTGAAAAATCTTCTGTAGCTAACGGCATACATGCTTATAAAGTTAGCATTAGTGACCAAGCTAGTTAATATTATCTTGGTGAAACTCATACTAAGTGATAATAGGAATCATAAGAAATGGCAAACTTTATCATCACACGAAGAATTAAAGAATTAGCTTTTGACAAGCACAGCTTGAGTGCAAAAATCATATAATAGCTACTGTATAAATGCATAAGTGCATACGCTAATGCACAAAAACTAGTTAAAAAGGCTTATTTTTATCATACAAATAGATGGTGTAGAATGAGCCGTAAATGCTGTGTTTTTAATTTTGAAATGTTTACTACTATGTTTAAACTTTCCAAATAGCTGACAGTCTGGCAAAAATACATAAAAGAATTGATATTATTCATCATTTCCTGTTTTCTTTTTTAATAAGTGAAGTGTCAGACGGCTGTGGGGGTCAATATGTGCGATGTTTGGTAAGTGATGAATAATAGTGCAAAATCAAATGTCAGTAAACTTGGAAAAAATAAGTAGGAACAAATACAAGCTGTGTGAAGGCTTTTGCCATCATCTCTGTTCAACATGAGAATTTCAGTTTCAGTACTTGCTTGCTTCCTGTTGAATCAGTCAACCTGAGAACTAAGCTTACATTAATAGATTCCTTACTGTCAGTAAACATGACCTCTTGTAGTCATGTGAGCTAAGTAATGAAATGTGTATCCAGGCTGTCTTTTTGGAAAGAGCACCTTGTTGAGGTTTTTGTACAGCTCAATGATTACTCTGGGATACTGTGGGGACTGGCTGCACAGTACCACACAGCAGAGTCGCTCTCACTCACTCCATCAGACTCCAGATCTATCTGAAGCTTTCCAGGTCTTTGTGCCTTAAACTGGTCTTTGCTAGGTGGATCCACTGACTCCACACCCACAGAGGTAAATACCAGTGTGAAGCCTGCTGCTAGAGTCCACCGGTACCAATACAGATTTGGATAATCAGTGCCAGTTACAGAGCAGGAGACCTTCAGAGATGATCCAGGGGAAAGAATCAGCTCCTCTGTCTCCTGGTGAACCTGTAGGACCTGCGCATCTACAATAATAATAATAAAATAATGAGTTTAAATGCGCTGTTGGATCAGTTCTTAACAGGACCATATTAATGATATCATTAACTTACACAGTGTGGGCAACCACTGTAGCGTCAAAATACAGATCATCAAATACAAATGTGCCATTCTGAGCAGTATGACATACAGAAGCTGTGACTTAATGCTTTAATAGGCTCTTCCTTGGGTAAGGGGCGGGATCCTCCACATGCCACTCAACACTATATGCCAAACAACTAAAACTTTAGATGACAATCTAGATGTGATTTAGGACAGCTGGTGCATAATGTAATGTAAGGTATTTTAGAGGCCCAAACGTGAATATTTGCAATTAGGATTCATAACTGTGTGACAACACCACAAATATTCAGAATCACGCAAGTAGCTATTACGAGGGCAAAAAGCAGTTCTTGTAGAAAGATCACTACTGCCAAAGGAGAGCATGATCTCACCAGACTTTCGTCAAGTGCAGTCATAATTGTAAGCCTGCTAGCTAAAAATATACTAAAACTGTAGCATTAAAGAATATAAATTCTCTCCTCATCTGTAACTACAGATGATTTTCTGATCTTATATAAATAGCATATGAAATTAGAGGTGACCAACATGCTAAGTCAGACTTTCCATCTAAAAACAGCCGCGATTGTAGCTTCTTTAAATGTCAGAGTTAACTGCCATTCTTCAACATGCTGTAATCACACCTCTGGGTTTTTCCTGTTTGGAGGGTGTTCAGCCTACCCACCCTGAAACTCAGGAAAAGATGTGATGTATAAATACAATATACAGAGTAAACTCTCTAAATTATATGTAATTATATGTAAGGGAACTGTGGGCTATATGAATTAATAATAATAATAATAATAAGAAGAAGAAGAAGAAGAAGAAGAAGAAGAAGACACAAAAGGAAGAGGAAAAAATCTTTATAATCTTTACAATCTAAAATAGTTACAAAAACCTACGAAAGTTCTTTACAATGAAAAATAATTAAAACATTATGAATACAAAACACTGCCGGAATGGAGTGGCTTGCAGGAGCTAACACCTTTTAACAGATCAGTAAGATATCGCTGCTGTCGGAAACGAAACCTCAAAGTTCCATTTGTGTCATTTTTCAGGTTCTGACATACAGTAATTTGAAAATGCCTGATGCCCTTTATATTGAGTACATTTTATAATGGGCCAAAACTAAAATGACCTGGAATACCAGGAAAAAACTCTGGTTCCACTGAATTACACTAAAGGTAAAGTATGTTTTTGCCCTCTCCTGTTATCAGTTTAGAGAGACAAGGTTTTGTTTGGACAGCAGTTTATGTTGGAGTTAGGCCAATAAGAGTGTAAATTACCTATAGCTAAAATTAAAATTCAGAAATATATGAAAACAGTCATTCATCATTTCTGTAGTGTAGCATACACAAAACTAAAAAGAAGGACCACATATAGAATTAAATAAAAATAGATTATAAAATTCAATAAGGAAAATGTTTTCTGGTTTACAGAAAACGCTAATTGAAACCTAAAAGTAACAATAGAGTAGTGGATAAAAGTCAGATCAGATTCGGATGGGCTCACAAGCAAAACTGAACACAGTGTCTTTGATCAGATTCGGTCAACAAAGATAGTGTGTCTCTTAATAACATCAGCATCAGTCCTTCAAAAGCTTTAGAGATCCTAAAGATGATCTTGCTGTTAATGCAGAAAGCCTGTGTAACTAAAAGTAACTACAAAGTAACTAGAGTAGTTATTAATAGGGTAGTTATCAGCGATTTCACAGGGTGCAGATTATGTGTTTGCCAGGAAACATGCTGTTCTTCAGGGTGGAAAGTATAACCGTAAGAAGTCCGGAAACAAAACAAAATAGTCCTGGCAAGCAATGAGAAAACCAACAGCACCATCTGTGTTCAGAATGAGAAGTCTCTCGGTTTTTACCGTAAACCTTCAGTCTAGATGAGACTCTTCACTGTCAATAAAACCAAAAAGGGCCTGGGGGTTGTGGTTAGGTGCTTTTGGACAATCTTAAACACATCCAAATATCTGTTTGCCTATTTCTAAGCTCTTAGTTGATTGGTATGGTTTTTGTACAGCTCAGTGATTACTCTGGGATACTGTGGGGACTGGCTGCACAATACCACACAGCAGAGTCACTCTCACTCACTCCATCAGACTCCAGATATATCAGAAGCTCTCCAGGTCTGCTAGACTTAAACTGGCCGTTACTAGACGGGTTCACTAACCCAGTACCTGCTGAATAAAATACCATTGTGAAGCCTGCTGCTGGAGTCCACTGGTACCAGTATAGATCAGGGTTAGAAAGACCAGTTATGGCACAGGAGACTTTCAGAGATGATCCAGGGGAAAGAATCAGCTCCTCTGGCTGCTGCTGGACCTGTCTAAGCTGTGCACCTGTGAGGGTGAACACAAATTTGACTGAAACATGCCGCTCAAATCATTCCCCACACTACAACACTCATAACATTATTATCTTACATATAGTGGAGGTCCACTGCAGGGTCAAAACGGAAAATATCAAATACAAGCACTTCATTTTCAGCAGTACAGCATACAGTAGCAGTGACTTAATGCTTTAATAGACTTTTGCTTGGTTAAGGGGCGTGACCCTGGTAGAAGCTTTGCGGAGGCTCTTTACTCAGACCCAGGTCACTAAACACTCATTGCCAAATAATTAAAAGTGAATATGTTATTATTACTATGTTATTAACTATACATTTTAAAAGGACATTGTTTTAAAAAGCAATTTCTTTGAAAATTTTAGAATCAAACAGTTGTTTAAACACTGCCCCCCAGTGGTGACAGTGACATTTTACTGCCCTTCTTCTGTATAAGATCCAACTGCAATGTGCCTTTTGAACTATATAAAATCCCTACATCCCTTGCAATACATTTTACTACGTGAGAAATATATGCATTCCTTAAATGTGGATGTCATAAAACTATTGCAACTATATCAAGTCAAGATGTAGTTATATGGCGCCTTTTCCAACAGATGTTGTCACAAAGCAGCTTTACAGAGAATCAGGGTCCAAGACCCCAGTAAACAAGCCAAGGGTGGCAGTGGCAAGGAAAAACTCCCTGAGAGCAAGAGAAAGAAACCATGAGAGGAACCAGGACTCAAAAGGGGAACCCTCTTCTTGGGATCAACACCGTATAGCAAGACAAGCACAAAGGCAATATAAAAATGATAAGATTTTACAAATATATGCAATATTGAATAAAATAGCTGTTAACTGTTAGAGAGTCCTAGGAGAGTAACAATAAGAAACAGACCTGAAAGTCTGAATGAAACTCATCAATCTTACCAGTGAAACCAGTGAGCACTGTAAGTAGTTTGCAAAGCGATGGAACGGAATGGAAGGCATTAATCATAGGTCCAAAATTTGTCATGAAATATTCTTAATATATCTTTTTTTTCAGGGAATTGTATCTAAAATAGTAACTAAAATAGTTTGTCTTTTAATTCAAGGTATGCATTACAAGTGAACATGCATTTGTTGCTTACAAAATCCGAACACACATCAGCCTGCCTTTGTTATGACCTGGCATAGAAAATGAGTTGCAGAGATTGGCAGATCCATTTGTCCAGTGTCCAGCACAGTTTGGTGATTTTCCTGCTCTTAACACACCTATTAATCCTGCCTGAGTTAGCTGCTGAGTTGAATCAGGTCTGAATGAGTAGGAAAACCATTAGACTGTGCAGTTCCTCCAGGGAAGTTCCACTGTTCAGTACAATGTAGTAGATGCTTCAGGTCAGTCAGGGCAGGAGAATCACCAATTAATCAGTGGCAACCAAGGAAGGAACAACTGCAAAGATTAGATTGTCTGACTCCAGCTTTCTTACACTTAACCATTTCAAAACAATGGAGAAAAAATGGAAAATCATATGTGCATTTTAATTACAATCTTTATATACAGTGATCCACAAACATTCTTCATAAACAACAATACAGTAAGTACAAACATGTAAAAGCTGTGTGCATCATTATAAATAAGGTAGAACATGTAGATGAGCTGCAAAATTCAATTGCTTTTACAGTACATGATCGGAGTAGACATGTTCTTCTCCGTGCTGCTGATCTGAGGTCAGATGTGGTCATTTCAGTGTGGAAACTGTTGGTGAGAGCTGATCTTGGATCAATTGGCAACAGTGACTGTATATATATGAGTGGAGAGCATGACCACAGTTGAACAGTCTCTAACGCCCTCTACTGGCAAGCTGCATTTCAAAATGCCTAGTCAATTTCACAACATGGTAACATATCAGAGCCATTATCTGTACAATATAAATACCTTAAAAAGTTAACTAGTGATACTCAGAAGGGTATTGCTAATCAGGTGATTGGCAGTGTCTGTCTAACAGCTGTATTCACAGCTTTAAGCACAGACCACAACGCAGGGAGATTCCCCCCTCACTGTACAGTTTATAGCTCGACAGTGATGGATAACCTTAATGTTGTTATAGACTGACAGATATAAAACAATGCTATGTCTTGCTCTTCAGTAAACGAGTTTAACAGACTACAGCATTTAGTGTATTTCTCGTGTTTTACCTTTCTTCCTCTGTAAAGCACTTTGACATGTTGTATGGAAAATGAAATGAATAAAAGCCATTATGTTATCATAAATGAAGTGGGCGGTTCTTAGCAAACTGGTTACTGTTGTTTGCTAAGTTATTTGGGACTTACTGTCTATTAGAATAAGATTCTGTCGTGCTCCCAGCGTGAAGAGAGAGAGCATCCATTATGAATACAGGGGCTAATACTGCCCCTCCTCCGGTCTCTATAGCATACAGCCCCACTCCAATTCACAGTTATTGAAGCAATTTGGCCAACTTTAGGCCAGTCAGGGAGTTGGTAGAGCCATGCTATCCACTAATATATACAGTCATCACCTGGCACCCAGTGAGCGTTGTAGCACTGCTCTGTATGCAGGGAAAGGCATGTGAGTCCTGATTAGCCGGTTAGTCCCATGAGGCCGATAGCTCTGACCACTCTTCCTTATCCATGTCGGCTTGGCCTGCTCTTTCCCATCGCGTAGCTAAAACAGCTTGCACAGCAGAAGCTGGAGAAATAGCGGTGGCCACACAGGCGGGCAGCGACAATCAGCTCACAGTTAGCCAGCTCCGGCTCATCCACACAGTCAGGCGACGGGCTAAGGCCGTCATCTAGAGAGAGAACGAAACAGCTTGTTGTGCTTATCAGAGAGACACTACTGAGTTAACCATGTAGGACTTTTCTTAATGATACTGAGCATTCACTGAACAACTCTTTCATTTAGATTCAGTACTGAAGGTTCCACATCACTGTCCTGAAATAATCCCTGAAGGTTTAAATTAGATATTGTCTGACGTTGTGCCTCTAACATATCAACAAACAAATGCACTGTGCTTGGATATGCAGAACCTGTGCTCAAATCAAATCAAGACATGTTTATTTATGAAGCACGTTTAAAAACAGAAAACGACCAAAATTACCCCCTTAATACTTACAGACATCCGCATCCTAAACTAACACAATCATGTAAATTTAGATAAATGGTTATTATCTGCAGGATTAACACAATAAACTATATTATCGCGATCAAAAGCGTTATACCACATACCACAGCGTTGGCTGACAAATCAAAAATCTAGCATTTCCAACGTCACGTTTGTATGTGTGTCGCAGCTTATAAAGGTCTGTTATAAGTCTTGCCAGTGAGTCAAAAAGGCTATCTAATTGTATAACAGAAAAAAATAGCTGAAATAAAATACTATAGTTAATTTAGAGTTGCAGGGTGAAAACAGGACTACCTTTGGTCACCCGAATTTCAGCGGCGGCACTGACAGAGTATGTGCCGGTGTAGGCGTTGCAGGTGTAAGAGCCTTCGTCCACAGGCTGTACGTTATGTATGATGAGAGTCCCATCTGCTGACACCAGCACTCGCTGTCCATCTGGCCTCACTGGGACACCATTCCTACCCCAGAACACAACAGCCCAGCAAAAACACAATCGCTCATCAATCCTCTCCTTTACTTCATCAAGAAAGCAGGAACGGTTACAAAACTTTAAATCAAGGCTTATTGATATAGACCTGGACCAGCCCACACTGACGTCGTCCCCAGATACTACGCAGGGAAGCTGAGCCGTGCTGCCCCGGGACACCTGCACATTAGTAGGGGCTGTGGTGATCCTCAGGTCGCCTAGTGGCAGAGAATGGGAACACAGCTGTACCATTAATACTGAATATCACTGCTGCCTGTTCAATCTGTGTATCTCATCATTTTATTACAACTTCAGAGAAAGAACAGAAACCCCTTAAATTGCAGGAACACTTTATAACAAAAATTGACCAATATTGAATAAAATGTATCTATTTTTTTTTTTACTTGGAATACAATCCGAAATTCCAGTGAATTTTTGTATGAACTTCAGTGAGTGAGTGAGAATTGTTCACAGTGGAGGTGACAGGAACCAGATGTCTGAAGCCTCTAAACATGTTGCCTGATGCCTGAGACACTGTACACATAATATATTATAATTCCGAGATAAGATTTTGGCCAAAGATTGGCCAAAGATTTTTCCAGATTTACCAGAGTTTTGTTATCAAACTACAAATAAAAATGCATGCATGTTCAATTATCATTTTGTATAGTAAGTAAAATGGCTATATATACACATATGTGCTGTAGACTTTGTGGTTCCTATCACTGTAAAGAAAACAGCAAATTTCTCCCACTCCTCGGGTTATTTAGGTCTCAGGGAGCGAATTATGTAAATCACATTTGACATTAATGATATTACAGTCTGTATACTGTATGACGTATAATCAATGAAACAGCAAAAGAGCTTTTCAAACCTGTAACTTTGAGCTGGATTTTCAGCTGCTCCAGATGTTGACTGCTAGTGGCTGTACATGTGTAGACACCTGAATCATTAGATGTCAGGTTGTTGATGACCAGGGTTCCATCAGAGTTCTGTGAGTGCCTAGCCAGTCAGAATATCAAACAGGAGGGTGGAAGCATAAACATCAAAACAGGGAAAACATTCCAGCATCCAAATCAAAATCATCCAAAGGTTTTATCTGAAAGGTTATGTAAGAGCTGATGTGAAATACCAGTATGCCTTTAACATCGTTATGTAAGCCATGATACTTACCACAACTAGATTTACAAGTTAGTGTCAACTTATGAAGTTTACCTATATGAAATACGGTTTTGTCATATTTTTTAAGACATACAGCCGTATAAGTTTGAGATACAGATTTTTTTTATTAAGTTAATACAGGTTACAGGTTGTGTGGCCAATAGTTCTTATGTATTCAAATTTGCTTTTCGCTTCACTCAGACTGAGCCTAGTGGGGTATGAGCATTGGTAAATTAATTTATGTGAAATTCTTTAGTTGCATGCACACTATACATGGACGCCCCTCATGAAAAGCAAGTCAAAACATTAGTGCATCAGGTCAAAAAAGTGTGGAGCTGCAATAATCAAATCAAATTGTGGAAACATTACAGTAGGAGCATCTGGAGTGTCTGCAGCCAAATATCCTATACATCTGCTTCTCAATCTTCACTGTAGAAGAGACGCTACAGAATCATAGACGTTGTTTTTTCAGCTCACAGAACACAACCAACCTATGGCTCTGCCTCCGCCCCTCTCTTTCTCTCTTTCTCTCTCTCTCACTCTGTCTCTCTATCTCTAACTTTATTTTTGGTTATGTATGTGTATTTAACAGTGAGGGAGACTGGTTAGTCTGTCTAGTCTAGTTTATCTGTCCAGTAAAGTAAAAACACATTTCTGATTCTCTACAGAGCAATTAGAATGATTAAAGGATCAAAGGAAATCAAAATAACTGCTGTCCAAATAATTCTCCACAACAGTAACTTCACAGAAGAAGGCAAAAATGTTCTTAATGCATCTTAATGCATCATGTTTATATTCTCAGCAATTATGAAGCATTGCTTATAAGCATTATTCTAAAATCTGCACATACTGTAAAGAGCAGCTGCTGTGTTTGAATTACGTAGAAAACTCAAAACTGCAATAAACTGGAGGTTTTTGGATAATGATCTAGGGACATTGTAATAAGGTCTTGTCCTGAAATACTGGTCACCTCTGAAGCTAGCACTTATTAATAGCAAAGTAACTTGAGATCATCAAATATCAAAAGGTAAAAAGTGATTTAAAAAGGGCTCAAATGTAACCTGATGTAGAAACTTAGCATCTTTCTTACAGACATCCACAGATACATACCTGAGCGTATTGAGTACAGCTCCGTTTTTGGTCCACTGTATGCTGACAGAGGATGTAGCTGAGGTGGGTAGGATAGTGCAGTGCAGTCTTGCAGTTTGACCTACACGTGCCTCAACCAGTGCTGGGCCAGACCGGTCAATACTAAACCTGATGTTACCCAGAGCATAACGTACACTCAATCAGTGTGTTCACTGTACAATGGTCTATGCTTCATGTGTTTGTGTAAACATATGCTGGTGCGTGTGTCTCTGATGGAAAGTACCTGGGAGAGTGCTGGTGTGGATCATGAGGGTTGGTGTGCACTGCGTCAGCATGATCTGTCTTCCCTGCTCCATCCCGAGGCAACGATGAATCCTGAGCAACCTGTGGAGCTTCTACAACCACAAAACCATCCTGTGTTAAATCATCAGTGCATATCAAACTATTAACACATCCTATTTAATACAGTGTTGTCAGTGAAAATGGTCCGTTTGAGAGAGTGGAGCATGCTGGCCTGCGGGGTCCCCTTTGTAATGCTTGTGTTTGCATTTTGCTTAATTATTTCTCATTCACAGCTAACTGAAACAAAAATAGAAATCTTAAACTTTTAATTCATACCATATTTGTTGGATGTAGGGATGCTGATCGGATAGGGTAAAGAGACCGATTCAAATCTGATATTTATTCCATTCCACTTATTAAACTCTTTTTCCCTTGTTGTCACCTGGTGGAACACCTGACTATGAGGTGACCTGTATGAATGAATTTAACCCCTGTGTTTTTTTTTTTTGTTTTGGTTTTGTTTTTTGTCTTTTTACAAGGAAAGGAATATTTTAACTTATCATAAATCATTCAACTTTTACACTCAGAAGCTGAAGAGAAGACAAGGAAAGTAGATCTAATGCTCTCCTTTTTCTCTATTAATTAATTAAAACATTATTTAAGTAATTAATTAAATAAAAACTAATTTAGTCCCCACCAGAAAGATTTGTTGTGTTCCATAAAACACAAAAACAAATCGATTCATTTTGTTAGACAATGAGTAAAATTCTGGTCACATGCTGATTTTAGGCTAGTGTTGTCCATCACACGTGCTCAGCCCAGAAAACTGTTTGCTAATACAAACGTATTTGCTGGTGTATGTCCTGGCTGATAAAATCTGTCCTATCTCCGTCTTTATGGCTACTGCTGACTTAAGGTATAAAACATTTAAAGTTCCTTGTCAGGCTGAGATGTGCTCAAGCTTTAAGCATCTTTAGTTTTAGGCTACAGCGATGCACAACAGTCAACTGGGTTTCACGGTATGTTACAAATTCAGGCTGTGTGAGTTTACAGTTTATTCAGGGGGATGTAGAAAAGAAGACATGCACTTGGTGTGAGGGAATTAATTTTGGAAGAAAGATCTATTCAAAGAATTAACACAGGACCCCCAAGTGCAATTTTGTCTCTCATATTGCTTCATAGTATCATTATTCTTTATCAGGCCGATACGGAATCTGTACAAGAAAAACGCCATTTGTAAGCAGAAGAGGAGATATTTCAGTATGATTTAATTTAGATGAAAAATATTTTATAAATTAAAAAAATTAATACATGTAATTATTGTTTTCACAGTCTTATTTGTGGAAATAAAACTTGTATATTTTAACATGTTTTTTCAGTTTTTACATTAAAAGAAATCCACTACAAACCAGTTATACATAGTTACACAGTTATTACATATAAATGCTATTTATATGATATAAAGCATTATAGAATGTATAGCAACATGACTCTATATACTTTAACATAATAAGAATTAATGAGGTGTTGTTTGAAAATTGAATGTACTGCAGTAGAAGACGAGACCCCCAATGCTAGTAGATGAGCGTAGTGATGTGGAAGAGAGACGAGACAGTATGGAGGCAGCAGTATGCATAAACCACACAGAGAAAAGCAGCTGCAGAATGAAAATATACTAGCTAAGGCACGTCCTAAACTCCAGCTTTTACCTAACTCTGTTTTTAAAGAAAAGGTGGTACTCACCTGAGACAGACAAGTAGATGTAGCGGTAATCTCTCTCACGGTCTCGTGTGGCCACACACAGCAACCAGCCAGAATCCCCCACCGTTACAGGACCCACCAGCAGAGAGCCATTAGGCTGCTGTCTATGCCTGCGTATTTAGAAGAATCACTAAAGCGATTGTGCAAAATTCCATTCACAGAGTTTGTTTTTGTTATATAACTTCACAATGACTTATCAAAAATGAATAATAGTAGTGCAATGTTTTTCATTTAGCAACTTGTTGTTCCCTTCACTTCAGCTGAATATTTAAGAATGCACTCAACATCAAAAAAATTGTTGCACCCAGAAGGAAGTGTGGGATTGCAATGCTATAGGGAAGGAAGATAAAGGTTACCAGGAACAATAAATGATGATAAATATAGACTGATATGGCCAATATTAATTGAGCCACACACACAGAAGTAGTGTCTCTCAGTATGGTGTCGGGCCGCCATGTTTGTTAATGCAACACGCCAGACGTCTCAGCATGGAGTTGTAGAGGTTCCTAATGGTGTCCTGTACTAATCCATCCCATGCAGCTTGAATATTCTCACACAGTTCCTGCTGATTTTGCAGTAGGGGTGGAGGTGGAGTGACACCAGGCCTTCTGGATGCGTGACGCATGACAACAAAGCTTTCATCTTGGTGTTGAGCACAGTGCCTCTGCACACGGATTCGTTTGTCGTCTCCACCAAGACAAAAAAACGGAACTCATCACTGAAGATGACCCGCTGCCATTCTGAGTCACACCAAGACAGGCTGGCATAACACCACTGCAATCTTCGATGATGTTGCCTTGCATTAAGGGCAATCGTTGTAAGGTTTGCATACATGTAGTCCTGTGTCGTGCAGCCATCTGACAATGGTGCTGGTACTAACAGGATGACTCATGGAGGGCATCACTGCTCGCTGAATGTCCGCAATCATGGCTGTTGGGAGAGTCAGGTACAGTGATAAGGCCCATCCTTGCTTACTTCAAATGCGCAGCTGAGCGTGAAACGTGAATTATTCACATGTCTCACAATGTCAAACCTACCCACCAAATTTCACTCCTGTCAGTTGATTCCTTCTGGGTGCAACTATTTTTTTGATGATGAGTATATGTCAGTTCCAGACTTTTGCACACAACTGTGTCAACTGTGCAATTGAAATAAGCATCGATTTTAATACAACAAGCTATTCTAGACTTTTCATTTGTTTGATGCCGGACCTGGAATTAGGACCTAATTTAAGATAAACAGTTTCCGCCACTACTAATGCTTTAAATGAATGACCAGCTGATGGCATACTGACCTGGCAGGGTCGAGAGGGATGCCGTCTCGTCTCCACTCCACTATCACCGTGGAGGAGGGGGGTGGGCTCACCCTGCAGGGCAAAACCACCACCTGTCCCACCATCCCCTCCACTGAAGAGGGGTCCGACTTGTCTATACTCACACCCACAGCAGTCCAACTGAAGCAGGGCAGGCCAAGAGAGAAGAGACAGAAGGAGGAAAAAGGAAAAGGAAAAAAAGGCAAAGAGACAGTAGAGACACATGCAGTAACAAACAAAGGAAAGAAAAGAAAAAAGGGAAGAAAGAAAGAGGGAGAGAAAGAGGAAACAATCACTTTATGCTATACTGTTGGCAACATCATAGTATAATCTGTGGTCACCAAAGTAAGCATAAAGATCAGCCTTAACCTGGCTACAGCCACAGAAAGCCACAGAAAGCACGACCTCTGTGGCTTCATCTTCAGTCTAAAGAGCAAACATCCTTTAGACTACACAGAGCAGACAGAGCATTCGGTCTTTAGTGTCTCCACATGCCTCAGGCTTGGGTCATCATGCACTTTGTTCTTTCCATACCACACAAGCATGAATGGTGAGTACAAACAGTGGGTGTCCAGGCAATATAGGTTTCCCTTGTGGTGAAGACGTCTGACCGTCACCCAAGTGTGATTTGTTTACTCCTCCAAGTGGCGTGTTTTAGGCCTTACTGACCACGTTATTACAGTGCAGTGGTTAGAGTAGTAATTTTAGTCTTATTTTATGGTCTCTGCTCTCGCTTTAAGCAATCCAAATCCACACATACTTTATTCAAGGGCTTTCTGAGCATACTCGCAGCAAACCACCAACACTATTATATCATTGTTGTTGTGACAAAAATCCTGGTGCCTTCTAAAATGGTAACTTAACAGGAGATGAACACTTCAAAAACTGACAATATCAAGAGATTCTGGGGCATTTCTACTGTATAATACATTGAAAGTTACAGGATTCTGATTCGACAGTGGTGATACAGATACATGACATACACAGACAGGGAACAAACACCAAAATACACTGACAAACTCAAAACAAAGTAAAACAAACAAATGCATGTTGAGATGAACATTTACTGAATCCACAAGCTAAAGAACAGCATCTGGTGTGGGAGAGTGACCAGATATTATTGTGATATGTGAAGCATGTTGGCAACTGAGGTTCAGCTGTCCTCGCCTCATTTATTTAATTTCCAGTCAAAACAACCAACAAGTATAAAATATTCATTTTTCACAGTGAGGAAGAAAATAGACAGTCAATAAACATTCAACAGGAAAACACACAGAAGCCTCCGACACTACAGTGACCAGTATATCAATAACCCACTGTTGTGCACCCTACTGCCTCTTTAACTCTTACATCTTACAAATCCTAAAACCAACAAATTACAGCTCTGTTCTCCCAACTCCCATAGGAGTTACATTATGTTCCCCTACACTACCAAAACTACCAAACCACACCTCAGCTGCCTTCTCATGTGCATATAAAACAGCTGATGAAGGGATTTCAGATGGGATGAGAGACGAAATAATCAACTTGCATAAAGAAGGGGAAAGCCAAAGGAACATAAGTGAAAACAACAGGAGTCTCCAAACTGGAATTCAAAACACTATTAAAAGACAAAGAGAAACAACCACCTGCAAGACCTGGCAGAACACCAAAACTGTCCCCTGTCAATTAAACAGCAATAAAGCTACATAAAAAGTTTAATTTCTGAGAGAGAATCTGTCTTCATATCTCAACAATCCTTTCACTGTGAGAAGACAACTCAACAACATGGGTCTGGAATGAGCTGGTGAAGATGGAACTAGAAGATGGAAGCTGGCCATCTGAGATGTGGAGCAAGCTTTTATGGAGTCTAAATCTGAAACCTGGATCCTGATAAGCAGAAAAAGCAAACAACTTCTAAGACTGAACTTCACAGGTGTGAAAAAACGTCCATGCAGATTTCTTTAACCACCTGAAAGCAAGTCTCTTGAAAAGAATGGAGGCTGTAATAAAGGCAAATGGTGGACACACTAAATACTGCTTTCTCTTCTCTGCTCTTTCCCTGATTCTGAAAAATGAATAACCAGCATGTAATGGCTGTTTTGACTGGAAATTAAACACATTAAAGGGTGGTCTCTGATTTTGAACAGTACTGTAGGTTATAGAGCTTGGGGAAGAGACACACAGACAGTGCAGCACTGTTGGGGCATTACAGCAGGTTTCTTTATTAGTCACATTGAATGACATAAGGAATGACAACAGGGCTCAGACAGTGTGATGAAAGCAAAGACACACGTGAGGGGGATTGAAAGGCCTAGACTACCAAGCTAACAGACTAAACACAAATCTAGTAGCAACAGTGGAGGAAGAGGGCAAAGGTGTGGCGGCAGGAGAAATATACCAGTCCCAAAAGCACAGCAATGTCCGCAGTGAGGGAAATCAACTTTTCCTGGGCAAAGTGTGTGTGCACAGCCAGAGGGAAAGAATGTGTAGGGTGTGTTGCGGCATGAAAGTGGGCATGAGAGTCAGCGCACACACTGAGGCATGTATAAACTTAAGCAAGCACGAGACATTAACAATTACAAGTAATGACTAGAATATGCAGGTATAACAAACTGGTATCTGTATCTGTGGGTGTAAGCAACGGCGACCGAGTGTTGAGGTGCATGGTCTATGCTAAGCTAGCTAGCTATGCAGGCTATATTACTACATAAATTAAGGGAAGTACATTTAAAAAATAAAGTATATCAGAGACCCTGCCGACTCCTTGGACACAGGTACAGGGGGTGACAGCACATGACTGAGTAAGCAGGTCTGTAGTGTGTGTGGATGAATGGGAGTTTGGGCCTGTTAGTTTATGTATTAGAGCTGCACAATAATAATACTGCTAT
This sequence comes from Semaprochilodus insignis, assembly GCA_034552555.1. Classification (NCBI taxonomy): domain Eukaryota; kingdom Metazoa; phylum Chordata; class Actinopteri; order Characiformes; family Prochilodontidae; genus Semaprochilodus; species Semaprochilodus insignis. The sequence goes on along the minus strand of CM067483.1, from coordinate 27,988,648 downwards.
TGTATTGCTACACATTGTAATATATTAAAAACACTTAACCCTGGGGTTGGCTATATGGCATGAACATAACATCACAATGTTTCAAGCCCTTTTCAGAATACACAACATGCTTCACAGTGTTTAGTTTTTCTGAGATTTGAAGTTGAAATAAACAGTGCAACATTAACAAAAAATATGAATGCAGTTATTTTATTGAATGTTTGATTTACTGTAATGCACTAATATTCAACTGAACAAAACAAATTATGCTCTCTTTGCAATGAAACATGCAGTTTGTCAGTGGTTTTCAAATACTGACAACGCTGGCAATATGGACAGAAAAGACATAATGATAATGATAAATACTGTTATATTATTCACATCTGCATAATCCTAATGAACCAAACATCTTGTAAGCAATCTGTTCTAAAAATCTGGCACTTTTAATCTGGTGTCAAATGTGCATGCATGTCCTTGCTGGCCATAGGAATTGAGTTTTCTGTGTGCTACCATGTTTTTTTATCACTATATTGTTGTTTTTATCCTTTATTTTTGGATTTGTGCACTATGATTTTTATTGCTCAATGAGTGTGCAATATCATTTAAAGCACAGCACCACAGGGAATCAGAAATAGGCTGCGTTTTCATTCTTTCACACTGTGATTGATTAGTGCAGCATTCTGCAATGTGAACACCATGTGATAAATACCAAACATTATATTGTGCAGCTCTAGTACAAGTGTATATTTATATATATATATATATATATACACACACACATATATTTGTGAGTGTCTACAGTGCTGAATAAGTAAGTATGCAAGTCCTGGGTAGCCCTATGAACTACTCTCATGGTGTCAGGCTCCTCAGACATGCCCAGGGTGCTGGTGGGGCAATCTAGGACAGGTTGGGTGGGTTGTGGTAATTTGGGGTAATGTGGGCCACTTCGGGTCAAAGGGGGTCCTGAACTCTTACCTGGCGGAGGGGCTGCTGAGCTGCACAGCTCTGGGGGCAGGCCGACGTCCCCGCAGCTGGATCCTAGCGCGGCGAGCATGATGGGCCGCACTGGCTCCCAGGCGGATTTGGTCTGAGTTGGCAACTTCAGCATCATACGCCGTGGAGACTGGCACACTGCCCTGGCACATCTCCTGGCATTTGTCCAGCGTGGCAAAGTTGTTACTGTTGCCATGGCAGCCGCCATACCAGAAGTGCACGCATCGGGACGAGGCGGGGTCGTAGTAGTAGCGGGCGGTCCACTGGTCACACAAGCCAGCCGTGTGGGGCAACTCACAGGTCACACGCTGAGCTGGAGAAAAGCCAACAGATGCACCACACTCAGTTTTGCATGAGCCCGAGTGCAGTCGTAAATATCATCACGTTTCAGCAGATTTGTAGCTGCCGTGCTATTCAACCTCACACAGTCTTTGTAAACGTGTCCTATGTGTGTTCTAACTGTGCTATGTGGTGCAGCAAGGAGCAGACTGGTTTCCTATTTTGAGTCTGGGTTCCTCTTAGTGTTTCTGCTTCCTGCTCCTAAAGAGCTTTCTCCCACTGTCTCCCTCAGCTTGCTCATTAGAGGGGAATTCCAGGGTATAATTCAGGCGTCAAGATGTAATTCTGTTATAATTTAGGCATAAAGATGTAAACAGAATTATTCAGAGTGGTTTGATGGGACATTTCCACTGCAGAGAAACTTGCTGACTAATTTTATTTTTTGTTCTGTGAGCTTATATACACTCACCGTCAAAAAAACAGTTGCGCAAACAGCTGCACCCAGAATCAAAAACAATCGTCAGGAATGAAACTTGGTGGGTAGGTTTGATATTGTGAGTTTCGCGCTCGGCCATGCATGTGACGTAAGCAAGGATGGGCCTTATCGCTATAACTGACTGACCCATCAGCCATGTTGTGAACTATCATCCTGTTTGTACTAGCACCACTGGCAGACAGCTGAATGATGCAGGACTACATGCAAGCAGAACATTACACCGACTGCCTTGCAATTTGACACTTCCTTCTGGGTACAGCTATTCTTTTGATGATGAGTGTAAAAATTAAATATGAAATAAAAATAGTTATTCCAAAACAGGATTTTTATAGCTTGTTTTGTCATATATTGACTATATGGACTGGGGAGGGAAGGATATGTTTTACATTTTTAACCATGTTTATAAACTACATCAGACTGTGTATTTCAGAAAAAAGTCCCATTAAATATTATTTAAAACAAAGAGAGAAATTTAGAGACAAAGTTATCCAAAACTTCTGCACTGTGATTTCAACATTTTGTTCGTCAGTGTGTATCACAGTATCAGTGAAGTTAATGAATGTTTCATATACATGTCTGTTATTACTGTGATATATGTCTGTAAGGACCCAGCTATATGCCAGGACTAGTGTACGTTGTGTAGCACTAAGCTTAAAGAATGTCTTTTAAACCTGACATAGCTGGTTAGCTTACCATTTAGTTAGTTATTATATTATTGAAACTGTTTTGAAAATGATGTGAAGTACCAGCAAATGATATCCACTGTGGTTAACTGTAAGACACTACATATTGTGTGTAAAGGGTGCAAAATAAAAATATCCTGGCCTGAGACTTTTACAGAATTCTAGACAGTATAGACAATATAGACAGTATATCAGCTCCAAGTATATCCAACTTACCGCTGTTAGGGGGGTTGGGGCAGCCCTCTCCATAAACACCGGCAGCAGCGGTCACTCCATCATAACAGCATCCATAGGTGGATGACTGGCAGTCCACAGGTTGAGGATCAGGCTGCAGAGAGAGAAAGAGAGAAAGAGATGAGATGCAGAGATAGTCATTAGAGTACGGCTGCCACATGAATAGTGAAACAGTGTGAATGGCAGATACTCACAGTCAAGGAAACAGGGACATATTCTGGACAGCCCTCCTTATTGGGTCCGTGGGCTTTAGATACTCCATCTTGACAACAGCCGTACCTGAGAGACGTGATAAAGCTCACCGTGTGCACATGAGTTCCATTTGCAAGTTTGTTTTCATACAACATACTTTACAACAAACAAAAAATGAGTCACCTGAGACTGAATCGTACCTAATAGTGTGTAATACCTCCACAAGCACAAATATCAGCTGTGATTCAATTTGGCATGGACTGGACAAGTTTCTGAATGACATCAATGTTCAGACGCTCTTGCATCAAAGAACTGAGCAGTTGGGCCAGATTTGGTGGATGCCTTCCCTGGCACAATTCTGAGGAGAATTTCCTGTAGACTGTAGCCCTGGGATTTTAGCCACTGCTGGTAGACCGGTATGACTGCACGTTTTCACACACCTGCAGATTCAGCTACTTCCTTCACACTATGGTCTTTGGCCCCCCAAATGCAATCACTCCTTTTAGCCAATCATTATCATCTGCTTTGGAGCCATTTTCCACACATGGAACGAGACCTTCACTGCACTGTACCACCTCTTCTCAATCTATGGATCCCATCACTCACACCCTGCAGGTATTTATAGCCTGATCATCTTTGTGCAACACCATCTGCAGGAGCCTGAAGTTACTACCACCTTAAACACGCAAGGTGACTAATTTTTGTCCAGTGATCTCTGATGTTATTTTGTTTCTTAACCTTTAGGAGTTTACACTGGTAATACCAACATATGTACAAACTAATCTTCTACTTGTGTAATCAAATTTAATTTTTTTAAAGTATTGTGTACAGAATTTAGTCAATAACAACTTGAAACTACAGACATTGAAGGGTTACCCCAAACTGTTATTATGTGTGTATACGACAGGCTCTTCTCTCTGGTGTGTACCTGGTGCGGGTGCAGAGCGCTCTCTGTGTGCAGCCCTGACCCCGGGGGCCACTGGCTGCAGTCCTGCCATCAGGACAGCAACCATATGGAGACTGACGACAGTGAGGAACCACACCTGTGCTGGGATAAGGGTCTGGCACTGCTGGCTGATGCACTGAGAGAGAGAGAAAGAGAGAGAGAGAGAGAAAGAGAGTGTAACACTTTTTCTTACTCTTTGAAGAACGCCATCTCAGGACAAATAACGTGGGACGTCAAAGAGGAAGGGGGCCTATAGTCACTGTGCAAACATGAGATAAACAGAGAGTGTGCTCAGCAGGGTGAGGAGGAAAACAAACAGAAACTGACAGACTTTATAATGACGGGGGGCCAAGAATAAAAAAGACACGGCAACAGACTCCGAAAAGATTTGTGTGACTTGGACAGACACACAAGCTCCACCCAGTAATTTAATTCCAGTAACTGAAGCACTTCTATTTATAGAGGTTACAGCGGTTCTATTTGGAGACTCGGGTACAAAATTAAACCTTCCTATTATGTTGTAGGTCAATTTGTTCAAAGTTAAAATACAGGAAACATATTTTTAATAATTGTCAGAGCATAAAACCTTTTCTGTTGGGCTTAATTAGTTTAATGGACATGAAAATGGAAATTTGTAGCCCCCCTGCATGTTTATATTACACTCATAATGGTGGGGTCAGTTGACCCAGCAGTGAGAATGAAGGATATAAACGGGTAGAAATACCAAATTTAGACACAATCTGATCTGGTCTTTTTCTAATTTGTGATACAAAGTGATTACTTAATTGCTCCCAACCACACACACACGTACACACACACACACACACACACACACACATATCTGTGTCTATCTCATTCAGGTTTCCTGTTTTAAACACTGTAGGAAGAATTAAATGTAGCATGGAGAGACCTTTTTCAGTTATGCTTCTAAACTGTGGAACTCAATTCCAGATTCTAATAGACAGTCAGGCTTGGTGCTCACATTTAAGAAACATTTAAAAATGTACCTCTTTAACTCAGCGTTTAATTAAAACTACATTAACATGGTATTTATATGTATGAACGTGTATGTGTATATATGTTATTTATTTACCCCTCCCACTACTGATGTCAACTGTCTGTAAAGCACTTTTATATTTTTTTTATCCAATACGTTAAATTCAGCAAATAAACCATAACTGTGTATTAAAATGTGCAGAATGTGTTTAACTGGTACACATACACATTTTGTTGCACACATACTAGACTATTCTAGACAGAAGGAGAAATCTATGTAGGCCTATACCCTTCAACTAAACAAAACTCCCACATAAAAAATCACCCAGAAATGCGAGCCTGAGCGAGGTCAGTGCCTTTCATGAAAAACTGGCTCCAGTACAGTCACAGCAGCAGCTCAGACATGACCAGCACTCCCTTCCCCACTCGAGTGCCTCACAAATATTTTAATCACACAGACAATCCTGAAAACATGCCAGTCAGGTCCAGATAATGAGCGCAGGGACAGAGAGAGGGGTGAGGGGTGCCGTGTCGGGAAGAGGGCGGGGTGGGTTTTACAGGGGAAATCACAGCGAGACAGAGAGGGAGAGAGGAGAGATATGAGACCAAAGGGGAACCAAAAGAGTGGAACAGCACTGAATGATTTATGGGGTGTAGAAGGGATAGAGCTGGATGGGTCAGTAACCTGTAGCAGGTTCTTCAGGGGTATAAAGCTGGAAACCGTGCCGGGTGTTGTCATAGCCTCTTGGGTCCTGCATGCTGGGCACCTCTGTTGAACATGAATAAAGAAAAACTTTTACACAGATTTTACATGTTCATTACACTGCATGATTAACTATCTAATTATGTATTAAATTACATTCACACTGCAAAGCAGAATAACAGGAGTAACTATGGACTAAGTAAAAACTCAACTATTAGATAATGCAGTGTTAGTACTATACTGTCATAAGAGTCAGTACTCTTCATTTAGCAATTTCCAGTCTAGACGGCCTTTAATTACAAGTTACACATTTTTCAGATATTTAGCCAGTCTTCCACCCACTGGTACTGGCTCGGTTCAGTTCGAATGTTTTGATTTTTTCATTAGCTCAACATGGTAACTTTTTAGTATCACCTCCACTGAGTTTCCAACGCAACTAGCAGGTAACGTTCCCAGAACTTTGGCTAACTTTGGCTAAGTAAACAACTCTTGTTTATTTCAGCAGTTATTTGTCTTAGTGACACTGGCCACTTCTGAACAAAACTCCACTTCTGTTTCAGATCTGTAAAAGCCCAAATGTTTCTGTACATCTGTCCACTGACCACTCCAGGGTCCAGACCTCAAAATCGCTGAGAGTGATTGGGATAACTTTGATAGTGAAAAAGCAGAAAACGCAAGCACTTTCTGAGACTGAACTTCGGTGGTATGGGAAAATATCCCAGCAGAATTCTTTGAAAAGCTGAAAGCAAGCAACAGTGAAGGTGAAGTCCATCTGTGTCTCTACGGAAACAGGAGAAGCTCTGACTCTGTAATGAGGGAGCACTTATAAAAGTGAACAGGGCAGTCAACGCGGAAGCAAAAGCTGTATGCACACTTTAAACCTTGAAGCTCGTAAATGGGGTGGTGAGAGTCTAAAGGAAGCTATGAACAGCTTAAGTGTGTGTATCTGTGTGTGTGTGTGTGTGAGTGTGAGGGGCAGGCGTGTACCCTGAGGGCTGTAGCAGTGTTGGGTGTTGCAGCTTTCCACAGTAGGGGGTTTGGGTTGGGTGCTGCAGTGCTCCGCCCCATAAAGGCTCCTGTGTGCGTCTGAACAGATCACCTGCCGTTCCCGCAGCCCCGAGCCACAGCTTTTAGAACACTGAAAGAGAGAGAGAAGAAGAGATAAATCGAGATTTAAAACATCTGTAAGCAATTTATAAGAACAATATTAGGCGGTAACAATTAATTTCGCTGGTTTTATTCAACTCAGAAAAGACTCTGAATTAGAGATTCAAATTAGCATAATTAGCATAAACACTTGACCATTTTCAGCAGAAATTGTTTCGTAAAATTTCACAAATGGCAGTGCCAAAGAGCAAAGTATAACCTACACCGTTTTGGAGGACCAACCTTTATCTATATTTATTTTATGTAAACTGCTTTAAGCAGAAGGACTTTGATATATGACATGAACAAGAGTTGTTTATTGGTCCTAGTGGTTTGTGCATTTTGCTGTTCAAATAATGCAATTACATTAAATGACATAATGATCAGAATAACCGGCCTCCACAATGCAGTGTCAACTCTACAACAGACACAGCCACATTTTTGCTACGTCATCTGCATTGTTACACGCCAACTTGCTAAATAACACAACTTCAGCTGCTTCTTCTAGAAAGTTGCCATTCTGTAGACAATAGAATGTTTTATTACAAATGCAAGAATATACAACACATACATTGTAACAACACACATAGCACAGCATAATAAAATGCTTAACTCACCAAACCCCAGTCACCAACATGCCATCCAACATGGGTTCTGCATGCTGGCATCTCACAGGCTTGAGCGCGGGGGGGCTTCGGCAGGGTCCCACACATGTAGTCCTCTAAACGGGTTCCTCCTGATTCCACACACACCACATCCCTCGTCTGTTCCCCAGAGCCACACGTCACAGAGCACTGCCCACAGTCCACAGTGTACACATTCAGTTACACAGCATATAAAAGTATGTATGATAACATACCGCAGTATAATAAGCTAATAATTCTATATAATCCATGTTATATGAGTAGCAGGGTTTTTCCTTTTGGATCAGCAATTTTATAAACAAAGTGAGTTAAAAGGAAATCACAGGCTCCACTGACCCTACTGATAAACTCAGGAAGGCCCAGAACCTCCAAACAAAGATTTGTGCTATTATGATAGGAAACAGGCTATTTAGTCATATTTTAGTTAGAATCATGTAAAAAGGCTTTTTGCTGAATTGCAATAGTCTATTGTACCTACTTCTCTCTGGTGACATGACTTGGCTACAATTTGTGATTGAAATGCATGACCCACAGAGCACTGAGCAGATTGAAAAGCAGCTGGAGGTCATATAGCCATATTTGATGTAGGTGTGCTACAGTACGGTCACTGCAATAAACACCACCTCCATATGTTTTTCTGAGCACATAAGTGTAATTGTCAGCTTTTTTAGAACACTGGTAAAGGCTGTCCAGCATTCTCTTCATTTCCTACAACCATACAGCCTCTTCTCACACTACAGAAGCTGTTCAACCAAAAATCAAGTTAAACACAACCTGTGAATAAAGGAACAACAAGGTTTTGTTTTGACTAGGGCAACAAAGACAGCTCAATTCAGCAGTCAGTTACAACTAGAGAATATATATAGTATCGGCACTGAGATATTCAGGCAGGTATAGTATCGAAATCATATACAGTATGTTGTTGTTGTGACAACACTACTAGACGGTGATCATCTAATTATGACACACACAACATGGACGCCCCCGGGAAGACAATGGGGTCCACCGATCTACAGCATATCGTTGTTGTCCAAAGAAAAACAAGTATCTCCAAAATGACAACTTTCAGGGCAAGAACCCCATTTCATTCTAATGTAAGTCAATGAAACCAGACTTTTTTCCAAGCAGTTCTGGGCCATTTATTTTGGTCCATTCATCATAAAATGTTCACACAGTCTAAAGTGTTCAAATGCTGCATAAAAGTAAAAATCAATCACCCCAATCAATCAAGTATCACGGTACCTTTAGTGTATCAAAGATGTCATCAAATATTGCAATGTTACAATTTTGCTTCATCAACTCACCCTTAATGAAACAGTGCATACCTGACTCCAGGAGGATACGCTGTACTGAGCACACTGCTGCATATTGCAGTTTTGCTGACTGAGAGGTCTGGAGGCGTAGGTCTCACACAGAGAGTCCTCCACCACTCGCATTCCAGATGCATCATGAGATATGCACTCCACTCGCCGCACCTGAGAGCCACCACCGCACGTCACTGAACACTGGTTCCACTCACCAATCTTCCAGCTGCCGCACACCAAAACCAAAGCAGAGTGAGCGCAAGTACAGCTAGGACAGTTCAGTCCTAAGGAGGTCAAGAACAACTAGAACTCCACCCCAAGCTACGCTAACACATGCAGCTCCCACACATCTACCCCAACAGCAGCACCACATACAACCTAGTGAGCTTAATGTTGTTTTTAGTAGTCAGTTAGTGATGACAACACAAAGCACACTCCGAAAAACACAGGTTTTCACTCTTAAAAAGGAAGGTGTTATAGAAGATGGCTCAGAGGAACCACTACTGGTTCTCTAAAGAACCTTTCAGTGGACAATTCTTAAAAGAATCTTCAATGCACATTGGATGATCAACCCTAATGTTCTATACTAATGAAAGTTTGTTTTCCTAGAGCTAAGTATTGTCTAAGTATTCTAGAACATGTGAGTGTAAATGGGGAAAACTGCCTAGAACCATCTGCATGGGGAAAACATTTTACAACACTGGAAATGAGTGGGATAGGACCTTTTAGAACAGTGTAAATAAAGAGTAAAAATTGTAGTGCAGTCTGGACAGGAGTCATGCCAGAATGGTATGAATGGGGGAAAACATTTTAGACCAGTGTGAATGGGGGGCAGGGGTAACATTCTAGAATAGGGAATAGGAAAACAGTGGATATTCTAGAACAAAGTCAACGAGAAGCCATTTTGTAACACTGTGAATGTCACAAATAATGTGAACAGGTGAAAATGGGAGAGGGTATTCTAGAGTAGTATGAATCTGGAGCATTCTAGAACACTGTGCACTGGAGAAACATTCTAAAGCAGTGTGAAACAGGAGGTATGCTAGAAAAAATGTAAATAGGGAAAATATTCTAGATTCTAGACCAACATAAAAAGGGGCATCCTAGAAAAGTGCACATGGGGGAAAACATTTTAGGTTCTAGACCAACATGAACAGTGGCATTCTAGAACATTGGGGGAAAACACTCTAGGTTCTAAACTGGCATGAACGGGGGCATTCTAGAACAGTATGCATGGGAGAAACATTCGAAAACAGCATGAAACAGGAGGCATCCTAGAATAATGTAAATGGGGAACAATGAGGAGTGTACATAAGGGAAAACATTGTAGGTTCTAGACCAGCACAAATGGGGCATTCTAGAACAAGACGCATGGAGGAAAACACTCTAGGTTCTAGACTAGCATGAACTAGGCATTCTAGAACAGTGTGCATGGGAGAAAACATTGTACATTCAAGGTCAGCATGACTGGATCTTTTTGGAAATGTGTGCATGAGGGAAAACGCTCTAGGTTGTACACCAACATGGACAGGGCATAGAACAGTGTGTATAAGAAAAAACATTTTAGACAAGTGTGAATGGGGCAAGTGTGTATGGGGGCACATCCTAGAACAGTGTGAATAAAGAACCTCTTTTGGTTCCCTCAAGAACCTTTAAAAGGATGATTCTTAAAAGAAAAGTAGTATCCACATGACATTATGGTTCTACCCTAATGAAAGATTTTGCCTAGTAGTACACATCCAAGCCATGAACCATTAGGAACCTTTATTTTTAAGAGTGCCAGAACATAAAACACACAAGGTAAATGAACGTAAAAAATGAGATTATATTCGATGGCTAAGGTTCATGTTTAAAGAATTCATAAACAACACTTTCCCTGTCAGCAGTCTGGTGAGCCCTTAGGAAGAGAGAAAAAATGTTCACATTAAGAGTCAACAAAATAGAAACGTGCCCCTGTCAGAACCCACAGTCATTTTAAAGCCTAGTTTCAGGTTTCTAAGTTAAACCACCAACAGCGATGGGTCGTGGATGAGCCACTGTTGTGGGTGAGAAGTTCTAAGGTTTTGTAGCCAAACCCCCAGCTTCTACTTCTCACACAAACAGAGTGTACATAATCCCAGACAAAACACACACACACACACACAGACCAAATCTGAACACTGAGTGCTAGATTGTGCATTCAGAGAAACCTCAGTACATAAAGTGCATAGACAACATCTACAGACAGTACCCCCACTAGCACTGATGCTAACACGGTTCTTCTACATCACAGACAGCAGCCCAGCTCAGAGCTCTAGAGCTTGGGTTCATGGGTCATGCACAGGGCATGTGTATATCTCTTAACTAGGAGGATTAGTGAAGTATTGAGTGAAGAGAAACAGCACTCGGGTGCCTCTTTGCTCAGGAAGAAATACTGCAGTGAGGGGGAGTGGAAGACCAGACTAAAGCTCTGAGCAGGACAGTTGCCCCAGGCCTTGGTTCATCTCCACATGTGGAAGAACAGGCGTTCACAACACCCAGCTACTGCACATGGAACTCATCAATGCAGACTGAGCTCAAACACCTATCACTGGTGTAAGTAAATTACCCTAGGAGTGGACCAGGTCAAGGGTTTATTACAAGAAAGTTCGAGACTTCTAAGAATCCATATACATTTTTTGGTAGATTTAGACATCTTGTGGAAGACATTTCAGTGAGCAACTTGTAAGGAGAGGCCAAGTGTTGACCTCCAAACTCATCAAAATTCCTCTAGGAATCTAAGAATGAACTCCAGGATTCTTAAAAGTACCCCATAAAAAGTTGCTACATTCTTTGGGAACCTAAGCTGGGTAACACTTTGTTCTGATGATCCAGTGTAGATGCATTGTTGCTGCTCAACTTCAAGTCACAGCTGTCAGAGAACGTTGGATCAGTACTCTAGGTTTTTAACTTACATTCAACTAAATATCTATTACATGCAATGTAACTTTTCCTTAAAAGTGCCATAGAATGGAAAATTATATTTACATTGTCAGATAGAGTTTGACACCTAGAACTGACATGCCATGAACCTTAAACGCTGTTGTTCCTCCTTCAAATACAAAAAAAAAATAAATAAAAAATGGTAGACTATGTTGAGAACTGTGACGGGAATGCTGGTTTCTTTATACCCTTTCCAAGAAACCGAACTGTCAGCAGGCATGAATGTAGAAACTGGCTTCCTATTTGCCAGCTTCTTAATCATATGTTCCATTCCACCTTAAATGCTACAGCTTGTACAGGTGCCAGAATGTAACTGCAGCACCATTTTAGGGAAAATTAGCGAAAACAGGCTGGCTAATAGGAAACCTACTTCTACACCCACATCTTTAACAATATCCTGCACAACTTTAATTCAGAGTCCTTTCATTCTGGATTTGAGTTTCTCAAAACTTGGGCAATATCGAGCAGCTGTGCTCAGCATTTGACACTCTTGAGGCTGAAGAGAGGAGCAGCTCCATCATTATTAGCATCACAACCCCAACAGCAACCTGTAAGTAGCAGGAAGGCTGTGTGACTCATCAAATGAGCTCAACAAAAATGAAAAAACAGTTGGCATCATTCAAGGACCAAATCCCAAGGGTGTAAAAGAGCATGTAAAACCACATCTGTGCATTTTTCACCCCAACCAAAATCACACACCTTCTATGTAGAACATTAGAGAACAAGCCAAAAGCTGAATAAATGTATTCTATGGCACCTATAACACTCATTCAAACCTTCACCCTATACCTAACCTTTGATCTAACACTAAAACTTAACCCTGATCCTAAGCTTCAGCCTACCTTTAACACTGCAGATAACCAAGTGAATTTCACTAGACTGTACACAGTTTGAGCCTTTGTAAAGAATCTACAGGGGACCATCAAAATAAAGTGCGACCAAAAGTTCTAAGCTGTGAACTTTCATTTGTGTTTGAGTTCACACTCTGCTGCCATCTGCTCCCACGGGTTGGGTTACCTGTACACCTGAACATAGACACGTGGTGGCTCTCTGGGTCTCCATATTTGCGGCTGGTACACATACGCCATCCTTACAGAACAGGAGCAATACAGCAAGACTTTTCAGACCCAGCGATTCCCCATTAATCAGACAAAACAGGTCAACAGAAACACAAGTGTGATAATGCTTACATCAACACTATGAACATTCAAATAGTCACAAAGGCATCACGTAGATCATCACAGACGTTTCCTAGACATCCCAACTGTGAAAATGAATGTAAAGGGAAATGAAAGCCATTGGGATGAAAGCAATTCTCCTACCTGCGTGTGAGGGGGCACTGTTGCTCATTGCACGTGCGGTTATTGAGAGGTCGAGGCAGGGAAGCACACAAATAGTCAGGGTAAGCTTCGTTATCAATAGTGCAGAAGACCAGACGGGACTGGTAACCTGAGAAGATAAAAAAAAAAAATAATAATTAGACAATAATTAGTTACAACCCTTATCATAGCAACATCAAGAGTTCAGTGTTTATGAGTTGGCAACATGACATTCACAGCAAGTTCACATGACAGATCATCATGCTAAGATACTGGTAAAACAATCTCTTAACTAGGCATTAGCATGCTCCCTGCCCTTGCCTGGAGGTTTGACACTGACCAGAGCCACATTCCTTGCTGCAGGGTGACCAGGAGCCAAAGCTCCAGTAGTAGCCCTCTCTGGAACGACCATTGGGCAGATAGTACTCGTAGTCCACACCCTGGTTGGGCTCCTGTGTGATCAGCTAAACAAGAAGCAGGTTAAAATTTAGAAAGTGCCATTTTTGCCAACAATGATAAAAGCATGATGTAATTTCTGATTAGTTAATCTCACTGAAATAAACAGAGAGATCAATCAGGGGTGTAGGACCTAAGCTTTTAACTGATAGCACATTTGTCTTCCGTTCAGGACCTGCTGTTGTGTACCAAAGTAAGGATCGTACCTCAATGACCAGCGGCTCAGTGGTAGGTCCACGACCAATGATGGTTTCAGGGGTCATCTCCCCCTCTGTTCCTCTCTGATAGTACAGCATGGTGCCAGCAATGGGGGTGGCACGGGAGAATTCAATCACCCAGTGCCCATTAAGGTAGTACTCACCACGCAGGTTCTTGATAGCTGTAAAAATTCACATTGAAGAAACTACTACTACTACAGGTACTAACACAAATACCACCACCACGGCCACCACTGCTACTCCTCCCTAAAACTCAACTACCACTACAACTACTAAAAAAACAAAAATAATTATTATTTTTAATATTAATAAGTTATCATTTATAACAGTAATACTTTTTAGCAATAAATAAAATATAGACTCACTGCAACTCATTCTCTCACACACTTACCCAAGTAGTTGCGAGTAGCTACAGTTTCACTGATGCGGATGCTAGTAGCACCAACAGGGATGATGAACATTTGATTGTAACCTACAAAAAGAACGACATTTGGCTTTTTTGGCACTTGACAAGTCGCAAATCGAATCTCATTCTAATCTCTGCATTGTGAAGGCTGGGGTGAGGGTTACCTTTAGGCAGATCCCGCATGGAGAAAGTGTTCTTGATGGCGTAGCAGGACTGACCATTCCCTCCACACTGCAGGCAAGGGTCCTCTTGTTGCGTAGACTCCAACATGTTGTCACAGCCTAGACGCTGTGGGCACGAAGTGGGCAGGAAAGAGGAATTTAGGATATTCTGGGGATATTTTTTGGCACACATTCTTCAGAGCAAGGACAAGGATTGTTTGGATCCCCCATTCTCCCAAAAGAAACTTAGTGGCAGTAAATACATATTTTCCATACACTGAATAAAATAAGACCTGGAAAAGCAGATCACAAGAAACTAAAATTTATTTTATTTTGCCTCATAAGAGTAAACAAACATAAATTATTTCACAATTAACTAATACAAATACATTTCTTGAATTACATTTTCCCCCCTGAAGTTCACCTATGATGTGTGTATGGTTTTATGCACCAAAAACAAGCATAATTAATTTTCACCTTTTTCCTACCTCTTTAGAATTAAACAAGTCTGGTTGCAATTTTCTTTGAGACTGATAAATGTAAATGACCTCTGTTCTGATTGGCTGTGCTGTATTGTGGCTCATTTAAAAAGCAAGGCCGGCTGAAACACTACTACTTTAGAGTGAATGTGCTGGGCTAAACAGTGAGTTAAATAGGCAAAAGAAGCTAAAGAGATTGATATATGTAAATACACTGGTTTTTCATGACATAATATAATCAATTATTTTCCATAATACGGGGCATATGAAGATTCTAAGTATAAAAAGCATTAGAGGAATATGACCTTCTGGTCCAGTTCAGTCTATTAGCTGGAAAACATAGTTCCATTTCAGTTTACCTATTAGTTATTTACATATTGTGGCAAGCTATGTGGAAAACCATGAGACCAGCAGTTACCCAAGCTTCAGCAGGGCAAATAAACCCACATGGTCAAGCACTGGCCTGGGCCTTCACATGCACTCTTAAAAATAAAGTGTTCTTTGAAGCAATGCTAAAGAAGAGCCACTTTGGCTTCCCAAAAAAATCAATCAACACAGTGTAAATGTCAGATTTCATTTCTTTTAACCACACGTCTAAGCAAAGAACCATTCAGGAAGCTTTATTTTTAGGAAGGGAATTAAAGCTGAACAAGCTACTCAGTGGATCAATCAAGTATCTTAGCAGTATCATAAGTAGACTGTTAATTAACTAGTATTGCCTTGTGCAGCATGCTATTGATGCTCACCCTGCAGACTCCTTCCACACAAACATCCTTCCTGCCTGGGTGGCAAGGCGTGCCATCCACCACTGAGGAGCGATGACGGTAGTAGAAGTTTTCTCCTCTAGGGATGCAGTTCAGCTCACATGGGTTTTCCACTGTTAAGAAGAGAGCAGGTCAGAACCAATGGAAAGGCAAAGCCAAATCACTGCTGTTTATGTCTGGACAAGCAGACTTGAACCAAACAGCCAGCAGTAACTTACAATAGCACATTCTCAGCACACTGACACATGTATTTGTATCAATGCAAATAAGCATGGTCCTGCAGTAATGAATCAATGAAAGAAGGTTCTTGGAAAGCTACAGTTTCCTCTACAAGTTTATATTTTTCAAACATGTGAAACACTCCAACAAAACCCAACCTGGGACAATGGCTGGGCAATAAACATCATGGTGTGAATACGGTATAATGATACATTTACATTACTTTGACCCTTTAACATTCTGCTTTGTGATGTAGTAAACAGTAAATCATTCTAATAATAAAACTGTAATGTAATACATTGGAATTTAATATAATAATGATCAAATTTAATGTAATAAATGGTAACATGGAAATATAATACATTGTACTATACATAAATATACACATTTGATTTGAGTAAATTCAGCACATCTAAAAAAATAATTACTAAGTAACTACTATGAAATTAATAAAAGGATCAGACTTGTTCTGCACATACCTCCATAGTAAGGCAGCCACTTGTAGAGTTTTCCATGGAAGTCAGTGCCATCGTACTGGGAGCACTGTTCCTCTCTGAAATCCCTGGACCCCTCGGGGCAGTCCTACATGTGAATAATCAGAAACAACACATGTAAGCGAAAAGATAGACAGTAAATTTACAGAGAAACAGACAGAGAGAGACACTCACTAAACACTCACTCCACTACAGCGGGCACAGACTTGTCTGCATGTTTCATTTTTACAGATTGGATGGGTCATATGGGTTTAGGGCTACTTAAATTTGTACCTGAATATTGCAGGAGCGGTAGGACTTATCGGGTCCGACGCAGTTGTGCCCTCCATCGGTCCTGAGAGCAGCAGAGTAGCATAAAAAAACACCATGACACCAAATAAGGGGCAAAGAAGCACAAGCACAGCTGTCAAAACCTTAATCAACATCATATGTATTTTAAGCATTAATACAGTTAATAAACCCATTCTGAGCACTTTATCCCTAATCACTTCCTGTTGCACTGTGCAATAATACCATCACTGGGAACAACACACAAAATTTTCTAAACAGTGTCCAATAATTTTTCTATATTTTCTATATTTTTCCTTTACACATATTTATATTTATGACTTTTCTATACTATCTAGTATGTTGTATGTGCATTTGCGTTTATGTCATATTTGTACATTGGAACCTTGGAGAAACACAATCCCATTCAGCTGTGCACTCCATGTCGTATAGTCTGAAACTTTTCACTGGGTTGTAAATGTTAACCAGACAGAAGAAACTGATGATATATCGACCAGCATTGACAGTAACTTTGATACTGCATGGGAGTGCAAAGTGCTGAAGTCCAAAGAATTGTACTGATACAGAATGAACTATGCATTAATCAGCCCAGCACACTCTTACCACTACATCAGTACATGCACAAGCCCACAGCTTGACACTTCACTGAGGAATCTGGGTGTGTTAGTGCCTCTCCCTTCAGCTCTACAGATCAGTTTGATATCTATATGCCAGTTTAAACCAATTCTTCACAGATCAAAACTTAAACTTGTCTGGTCAGGAAATATGACACAACATTATGTACTCTGGATGACATCAGGAACAAGCTGAACTAATCTAGCCGTGGTAATTACAGCTGTAGCAGTAGCAAGTCAGCATAATGATATTCTTAGATTAATGGCTTGCAGACTGGGGTGACTAATACACATAACGGACACAGACACAAACCACCTCCCGGAAAAAACTATAGATCTGGATTGTGTCTGGTTGCATCATGTCTGTGAGAAGAGTGCATTTATGAATGCATGAGGGTGTGAACCGAGCGGACTCAGACAGACTTTCTGTTTTTTTAAAGTTTGAAATGCCTCCTTTCGGGAATTTCTGACACATTCGCTCTATACAATGCTGCAGCTTGTCCGACACGTAATATGTGAACATAATCTCTCTAGCTACAGCGCGTGGTTTCTAGTGCCCGAGGGCCACATCTTTACAGACATCATTTAGTCAGGTGGGCAGGCCAGATGCTGACTTAAGCAAAGTACGTTTGCATTGACACTATAATGATTTGATGAACTGCTGCATTTTTTAAACATGGCTAAACTTCACACCTCCCCCTTGATAGTGAACACTGATTTGAAATGCATGGTACAACTCTGAAATCACAAAAACAGAACGGAGCATTTCAGCATGTTCAAGGAACCCTGCACTATAACAGCCAGTGTGAGTCTGACAGACACAACGCCTACTCTTCGGAAGCACTGCTCACTTCATCAGGTGCAAGAGAGAACATGCAAGCCAGATTCCAACTCAAGGCAAGATTTATGGACACAACGCTAAGCTGGTGAGGATTCTCCTGAGCCAGCCT
Source organism: Semaprochilodus insignis (assembly GCA_034552555.1). Lineage (NCBI taxonomy): Eukaryota > Metazoa > Chordata > Actinopteri > Characiformes > Prochilodontidae > Semaprochilodus > Semaprochilodus insignis. Next base: position 27,970,724 of record CM067483.1, on the reverse strand, counting down.
ACTCCAACGAGTTTATACTTTTCAAAGCGCACAGTGGCCACAGCATGATCCCCTCGCTTATGACTGTTCACTACCTGATCTTCCATGAATGGAGGAGGCCATAAGATGCCATCATAGCTTCAACGTCACTGAGTGGATTTCAGGGAACTTCTCGAGCTTTAAATACTGAAACTCTTGAGAAAGGCCTGTTGGACCACTATATAGGCAACTCATGATCTTATTATAAGCAAAAATAGAACTGAAAATCCCAGTAAACATATTATCCAAATTACTTGATGTCAGCATTCATTGCCGCCTTATTTATGTCTGTTGAATGATGAATCTACTCTCCAGCTTTCCATGATTCAATGAAAGATGTTAATGACTTTTTACAGCTACTAAAAACTGTTATACAGCTTCAGACTGCCCCAAAGCTTTCAGCTATGAAGTCTTGGATATCTAGCTTTCAGAATACAGTTCTAGTTGAATACCTTACAGCTAGGGTTAATAAAGCCAAGCAAAGAACTGTTAGTAATTGGGAGAATCTATATGATTCTATTCAAGAATTTTGGCTTAGTCTGGCTATCTATTCTATGTTTTTATCTTGATCTGTGTGTATTCTTATCAATATATGGTACCATCTTGCCTTACTTTTCCCTTCCCATGTTGTAAATGGTAATAAAACATTGATCACACACAAAAACCTGAACTGATAAAATCACTGTTAATTAGCAACCTTTCCTTAACTTGCCATCTTCCTTGGTTGAGCAAAACCTGAAGCCTTTATCGCTTTTGATAACCCAGACTTGAAAAATAAGAGCTGATTAACAGAAACCAACCTACAAACTATTCTGCACCCCAGTGCTACAATACATTATTTGAGCACTATTATTAAAGCATCTTCAAAGCACTACTTAACTAAAACCCTGAAGGCATAACATCAAAATCTAAATTTTATCAGTTGATATTATCAATTACTGGTATCCGGTAATTTTTTCCATAGGTTGGGCCGTATTTCAGAGTGCAGGTTCAAGCAAAGGCTTCTCATCCCCTTTCTCTGAAAGGACAGCAGTAAACAGCAAAGGGCACTCAACCTTTTCACTCAGGGCTTGTCTGGGAAACGCCTGCTTTTCATCAGACACTTTTCAATAGTGATTTGAATAGCGTCTGCATTTACTAGTCACTACAGAGGAACAGAAAGTCTTGTGAAGTTGTTTGCCTGTAAAGCTAACAGAAATCTGCTAGATGCACAAGTAGGGATTTGACTGGAGGATATTTTTTCCAGGGTACTTTTAGGAGAAAAGAATCCCTGGTCTGGTCACCTGACTAAAATATGCCTGCAAAGATTTCCCCCTCTGGCAAAAGAATGGACATACAGTAAAAGACCATGTCAGAGCGTCTGAATCACTGTAGAGTTGGAACCGGACCCAAATTCAAAGCTGTTACCTCTTTCAAAAATATCTGAGCTGCTAAACAATTCCCAGCCTGAGGCTACCCTGAGGCTACACACCCAGACACCATGCTGCCCAATTAAGCATCTGCGTGCAGCCTGCTTACCGCTGAGTCACACATCGCCTCGTCCTCACGGTTACCCCGCTGCCACACGTGCGACTGCACTCTCCATATGGTCCCCATTCATCCCAGTAATCACCACTGGGCAGCTGAAAATACATCAAGCACACTTTAGTCTATTTAGACAGCACCAAACTGCATTAGCTGTAACGTGATATTGTAGGGACCCAACCCTGTCGCTCCTTTGTGGCCGCATGCAAAGAAACAAAAGCACAATGTGTTTTCACAGTGCATTCACTGCACGATTAGACATACCCAGTTATACACATGCACATTGTCAGTATCTGATATCAAACATCCATTTTCATTTAAATTTGAATTTTAAACCACCGTCTTCTTCATGCTTAGGATGATGATTGACGAATGGACCAATAGACCAATTCTCAAAAATGACTTAATACAAAAAAAATCTTTTCACATTAACTTGCATTAAATGTCAGGAAGGTTTTTGTCCTCTCCTGTAAAGTGTTCATTCTGGATATCAACAATATCATGATTGTTAGAGCTGACTTAACATATATATTAAACGTAAACAAGAAAGCATCAAGTCTGTGTTCCACAGAGCTTAAGAAAGACTTGCTCACATACAAGTAGTACAACACGAGCCACACCACAGTCCTGGGATTAAGCCAGGCTGAAAGAACAAGATGTCATCAGTGGTTTCTACATAAGGCCACATCTTACTCATTAATTTAAACCTTTTGCCCACAGACTTACATCAGAGGTACGTAGCATCTACCCACATATATATATATATCTTGTATTTACACTCACTGTCCATTTTATCACCTCCACCTACCATATAGGTACACTCCATAGTTCTACAATTACAGGCCACTGCAGGGACACTGAAGTGGTGGTGTGTTAGTGTGTGTTACGCTGGTACCTGTGGACCAAACACAGCAGTGCTGCTGGAGGGTTTCAACCCTGTGCCTACTTACTGTCCACACTAATAGACACTCCTACCTGGTCAGACCATCTTGTAGTTGTAAAGTCAGAGACAATATCTCATCTGTTGCTGAACAGTTTGTGTTGGTCATCTTCTAGCCCTGCATCAGTGGTCACAGGACGCTGCCGACAGGACGCCGCCCACAGGACGCTATTGGCTGGGTAGTTTTGGACTATTCTCAGTCCAGCAGTGACAGTGTGGTGTTTAAAACTCCAGCAGCACTGCTGTGTCTGATTCTCTCACACCAGCACAACACACACTAACACACCACCACCACATCAGTGTCACTGCAGTGCTGAGAATGACCCACCATCCAAATAATACCTCCTCTGTTGTGGTCCTGTGAGGGGCTTGACCACTGAAGAACAGGAGGGTAAGAAAGTATGCAGAGAAACAGAGGAGGTGTTGCTAATAAAGTACTTGGTGAGTGTATGCATGTCCTCTAGTACCATTTTGATGGATGTGTACTTGTACAATAACAGCAATGAAAGTCTTCGACGTTTTACTTACATTTTAGTAATTAACTTTTAGTTACTAATGCAATATGAGTCAATTTCCCAGACAGAGACTAAATCTGATCCTGTCTTACATAACATCCTAAATGCTGATTCTTTGCCAAAATAATCTATTTCAGGATTACATTACAGAAAACTACACCTAAAAGGTTAATTTCACTCAATATGATTCATAATTGAATATCACTTCTCAACTTTAAAGCTTTAGCAACTCATCTAAGACCAATAATGCATATAAACAGAGGAACAGAGCTCTCAGCAGTTCTATAAGTTATTCAGTATCTGAGCTGCTTGTTGACCTGCTACGTCTGCATGTCAATTCTTCTTTTTAGTCAGTGATTACGTCTATGTAAAAGACTATTTCACCACAGTAACAATACTTGCCTTTAAGCTTCTCTACCCGCCTCCGGCATATATACATACCACAAAACAGCATGCATTTATGAAATTACACTCATAATCCTAGAACATAAACAAATCACGCATCCCTTTGCCCCCCGCTATCCTGCAGACTGCCTTCGCTCTATCTGAAACATTTGGCTGGCTTTGCACTGCGACATGACTGTTGCTTTAGTTTATCCTTTATGTCCACTCACTCTACTCACCGTGAAGACAGAGGCCAGGACTAACTGCAGGGAGGCCACGACCAACAGCAGCTTCATTGTTCACTTCAGGACACAGCTGATTCCTATTTAAAATGCACGACTGAGGGAACGCACCTTTGCTAAATGCACAGATAGATGAGAACAAGAATCCAGAATTAGACATGTCATACCAGCAGTACGGCTTGATATGAATTTTAGTATGAGTATGCATGCTTTGTCTCCTATGTTAAGATGCACAGAAATAAAATATGCTAACATTTATTGTAACCACAATAACAAAAAACAAATTCAAAAGGAATGTGTTATGCAAACGACTGTGCGATTGAGTGGCAGACTTACCTGGGGTGGTTTCCAATGTGGTTTAATTAGGCATGCGTTCAATAACCTGAAAACATTAAACAGAATCATTTAAAATGGCAGCATTAGTTGGTTCATGATTTGAACAGACCACAAAAATTCCAGGCGCTCCATATCCCAAGAGGAAGTAGCATCCCTGGAGGCCACCACACTCAGCTTGAAGCCACCCGTCATGGGAAAGAGCAGCCAGCCATCTCTTTTGGGCACTTTGTGCTGGGCTGCCTAAGCACGAGCTCTGTTTGCTTAAAAAGATTTAATTGCTTAATTGAGATTTTTTACAGTGCTCTCCAGGCGAATGCATATGGTGGACTGGCTGTTTGTTTGTTTTTGCTGGCTGTTAACAGAACGGCAGGAGGTTACTGCCCTGTGAACTGGAAAAGAAAGCCACCCCTGCCAAGCCTGATGAGATGTAACTTTAGGGTGCTGGGTTCTCATGCCTGTGGTCAAACGGGAGCAGTAACCCTCCCCAGCTGTGATTTGCGAGTACGTCAGGATGACAGCTGCTCCAGAAGTAGCCTGCTGCCTCCTATATTGTTGCCGTTGATCTGATTTCTCATAATTGCATCCACTTGTGTCTCGCTAACAGCATCAGTGCCTCTATGAGTCCATTGTGAGGACCCTAAGCAGCAATTCAAAACCCAACATCTCAGCACAGGCAGGGTACAGGACTGAGCTAAACTGCTTGTCTGGTCACTGACACTTTGGAAAACAAAAAAAAAAACATGCCAAGACATATACACAGCAAGAAAAGATTCCAAGATAAGAGTTTTGGAGAGGCACACAAACTGCTGAGGCTGCCAGCTGGTGCATGCTGCCACCTGTAAGTGTTATTGCATTGCACTCATACTTGGATTACTTAATGGACAAGAAAACATTCTGAACAGGAGTACAAACTCTTAATGGGCGTAGTAGATATTACATATTATATAATACGGCATTATGATAACTGCATTTACACGTGAGTATCATTTGATCACCCACATAGGGATGGGTGATATGGCAAAAACATTGTATCATGACACATTATATGCACATTTAAATAAATAAATAAATATTTACAACTACAAATATTTTTATCAGTGAGTATGTTTACATGCACTGATCCTAATCAGCGTTCTTAGATTACACCCTTACTCTGATTTCTTTCATCTTTCTTAGTCTCCACATGTGTGAAAACAGACCCCAGAACCATAATAAGAAATAAGCAAGCAGGGTTTAACATGACCACCACGAGGTAGCAACAAAACACTTTTGGAGCAATGCTGAATCCATCTACACGCTTGACAAAATGAAGGACGTAAATATTCTTCAACTTCTGGATAGTGTATGTTTATATTTTCAGGGAAAAAAAGTGGCATGAATTTTGAGTTTTGTATTACCTGTATCAGTGTATATTGTTTGAGTTTGTTGGCTGGTTGCAAAGCAGACATCCAAAGAGTACTTACATCATGGCCACTCAGTTTTTTTCCCAATATCTAATTACCCAAGTACATGTATCATACGTATGTATCATACGTTTTCATGCAGTTAATAATCTGATAACTGCAGATTTTGTCAGTAATTTGTTTTACATTGACTTGAGTAATCAGATAATGGGAAAACTGGGTCTACATGAGTCAGGCAGCAATCGGACTTCGGCTTTGCAAGCACGTGGTTTCTTTTAGTACATGTTTTGCGGGCATCAGACACTGCTTGCTTATTTTCGGTACTGTGGTCTGTTTTTCCACATGCATAGAACAAAAATGATAAATGAAAGAAATCAGAGTAAGGGTATACATGCTCTGAGAAATCCAAATACCAAGTTAAAAAACAGTTCTCTTTATCCGATTTCTTAATCAGATTTCTAAGCCTTAATCCGATCTAAGAAATTGGAGTATGCTGTTCACGTGACCACTTGAATACTCAAATAATTGCAGAAATTAGATTATGATGAAATTATTAAGTACAGGAAAAAGCAGTCCTTTACAAGCTGTGCTGCACTACATCAAACAGCCTTAATTAGCTAATCTGTGTTCTTTACTATGAGTACTGACAATATGCACAATATCCAGCACTGAAAAACTTACTCTTACACATAACTTATCACAATAAATATCATCAAATTGCTCCACCCTACTTCCACAACACTGTGTTGCGCTGGCTTTAGCACTGCTGTACATTCTATTTCATGCTCAAAGATACATAGAAGTGAAAGAAACTGATGTGAATCCATTCACAAAACCGACAGGGTCAAAAGGTACAGTCTATTTACTCTGACATAGATCAGAAGTTGTCATGTACAGACAGACACCAGTCTGGAGCTTTTTCCTGGGTTGGGTTGGTCTGTTTGTGTACATACTGGACATGCTGCCCTACTCCTTGTTTTCCTGGACTCCTAGGAGGCACTAGAAGTCACTTCACTACCAGACAGAAAGGGAAGTACTGCATATAGTCACAACTACAACCAGAAAAAGGCAAAACAAAAAACTTGCAAGTGTTTTACAGCCTGTCAGGAGAGAGAAAGCTCCGTGCAGGTGTGGGTGGGGTGGAAGACATGCGCCCCTACAACAACAGTGTCCAGAAACTGAATGATTCCAGACTTATCAGCGGTTGGGACTTAGCTTGACGTTATACCCCAGTTTAAGACCCATTACACAAGACCAACACTGGCTGAAGTCGGTTTTTCTACATGGAAGCTTTCGAATTCCCCGTTCCACCTTAAATGGCACAGCAGTTACGTTCTGGCGCCTGAGGCTGCGCCGTTTAAGGTGGAACGGGGAATTCGAAGAAGAAGCTGGCTTAAGCTGTCGAATACCGAGCAGTCGGTGCCCAAAAGCAAGAAAACAGACTTCAGCAGCTGGGAAATAACAGCCTGAGTCAGATACAAAGCAAAACTCACCCGCTGCTCTTGAGTGAAGTGGAGTCCTCCAGCTTTCTCAGGGCGCAGGCAGTGAAGAAGGTACGCAGGGCTGTTAGAGCGGGTCCTGCTGCTGCTGCTGCTGCTGCTGAACTCCGCTCTGGAGTTGATGGTGATGTGAAAGTGCTCCGTCTCTCACTGACACGCTGCTGGAGGAAGCAGCCTGTTAAAGGTGCACTACACCAGGCAAGCCCACCCCAGCTCCAAAGGCATGATGGGTAATTATCCTCAAGGTGTAATTTTCCAGCAGTAAAAGAAGGAAATAAAGGACTGTTCAGAATGTCTTCTTTTTCATGTGATGTACATCAGAGATCTATATATATATATGTAAAGCCTTGTAAAGCACAAAACACAGTTTTCAAACATAACACTTAATGGCACTTTCTATAGATAGAGTTCTATATATATACCCAACGCCCACTACACCTCCTTGTATCTACAGACATTGTCCGTTTAATCAGCTCGAATTGCCATATAGGAGCACTTTGGAGCTCTAGAATTACAGACTGTAGTTCATCTGATTCACAAACTTTCAAACTGACATACTTATATACATATATCATCACTGTGGAACAAAACCTTAAATCATTTTTTCCCTTTCACTTAATAATTTAAAGCTCTTGGGTCCCATTGACGTTGTATGAATGAAAGGACCAGGAGAAAAAGTCCACATTTACTTAACATTGGTTTGCATTAAAGTTGTAGACACCTGAGAAAAATATGTTTAAAAAGCCATGTAACTGGGCACTTATCTGCCCAGAAAGCACTAATATTAGAACACATACAAATAATATTCATATTTGATAGTAGTGACTTTATGCATGTCCATGTTTTTTTCAACCACTTCCAAACCTGTTCACTGGGAAGCCCAATATTATTTGTAGTTATCATCCAATACTTGGTTTGGCTAATCAGTACGCCATTCTGTTAAATCAGTAGTGCTGCTGGTGGATTTGAACAAAATGATGCCATGGCTGGAAGTGTGGAGGTGAAGTCACTGTTTGCTCTTCAAGCTTCTGTTTGTTTGAGTTGATTTTAATGTTGTATGGCATTTTTACAACTTTTGCTTCTAGCCTAATACTTTTACACAGTACTGTACTACACTTAGGTAACAGACACTTTAAACAGCTTCCATATCTACCTGCCTACCTACGTACCTGTCTAGCTTCCTGATGGGAAGTGCCTTGAGTAAGTTCAGGAATAGGCTACTCTCTACTCCTGATGTAGATAAAGGTGGCGCCAAGTACTGCTGCCGTGTTGCGAGCTCCCTTCACACTTTTTTTTTGTTTTGTTTTGTTATTTTTTTGTTTATTTGCCACATATAGACTGACGTCTTATCTTCTATCCATATATTGTATAATCTAGAATGTGTGTGAAATATTCTATCCCCTGTACACATGTCTCCATCTTTTCTATCTGCCTCGTATTCCCCAAACTGCATATCGTTACTGTCCAAAGAAAAACATGTATCTCCATTTTTGCCAATCCATCATTCGAAGACTGCAGCTGCTTTTTACATTATGTGAAATTGTCATGATGAATGGACCAACAGAAATGGCTCTAATCTGCTTGGGAAAATGTCTGGTTCCATTGACTTACATTAAAATTAAATTAGGTTTTTGCCCTCTCCTGTAAAGTTGCCATTTTGGAAATACTTGTTTTTCTTTGGACAACGATGATATATGGAAATGTGAACATCTGTATATATCATAGCTTCTATTCATGACTTACATTACTGTTATATAAAACTATATATTAGGATAAACAGAGCTCTTCTGGTGTTTAGTACTGTGTATATTTATTGTCTAATGTGTGTATTTTGTATTAAGTACTGTACGGGACTGCACACCTAAGATCTTCACTCACCTTCAACACCTGTGTATATGTGATGTGACAAGAAACATGATTTGACTTGATTCTGCACTGGAATCTTCTAATCTATTTTTACACAGTCAATATGGAAAACTGGAGAAGTTTACAGAGAAAAGTGTTTCAAACAAGAAAATACCATGCTTTATTATATTACATGTTGTATACAATAACACACGCTAACACACAAACATATACACTAAGACATTATTGCACAACACATTACAAAGAACGTACACAGATAAGCTAGCAGACTTTTTTTTAGGGGTAAAACCACAAAAGCCACAATGAAGGCTCTGAGAAGGAAACTACCACTATGCGCTTCCGAAATTGGCTCATTTCCCCTGCTTTTAAGATATGTGGGTTAACACAGGGGTTCCAACCGCAACTCTGTTTTGGAAGAAACACCAAAATACGAATCGTAATTAAGGAAAGGCTAGTGGTAAGAGGAAATATGAATTTCTAAGTAATCATCCCCCTTCAGGTGTGGTTTCACCAGTAGCATTGCTGTGGTCCCATAGCATACTACAGTCGTGGTTTTGAGGGGCCCCTCAGTGGCTGCTCTTAGAGGTGGGTCTTCTGGTCTCTTGTGGGAAATGTTCTTTTCTGTGCACCTCTAAAAATGTCACTGGTCAAAATTAAAACAATACAGGACTAGGCTTTGTTGGGACTCCTAAAACACCATTGAAGAGCTCACTGGCCCTCAGACTGGCTCCTGGGTATTGAATATTCATAATGGTGTGTGATGAGCAAAAAAAGGCGTGACGTGGGATGGGCCGTCTTAATGGATCTGAAACGTGTTTGGCCGTCATCCATGGGATCTCTTCCACCGTAAGCCTTCTGTGACTTCTCGAGACCAATTTGACCTCACATGTAGACTCTCCCTAAGCATCGTAAGGTGGTAGACGTAAGGTCTAATCCCGATTAGATAATCCTGTGCTGATTACGTTGGCAGATTCTGTCATGTGCACATGTACATGCCTCTCACGAATGCTCAGCAGGTGTGAATCATCGTTATACGTTGCTGTGTCCAGTGAACATATGCAGAGGGCAAATGGCGAAAGGCCACTTAGCATAAGGTATTTGGTCATTGTCACAACACTAGTACCAATCTACTCTGCCACAGTCATACATAGAGACCTGACACTGATTCGTCTGTGCCTCTTCCACCAGGCCCCTTTACAGCCATCATACAAGACCTGCACATATGTAAGCTCCAGTTTGCTGGCTCCTTCATTACACCTAACCAGAGCTTTAAATAGAAAGCTAAAGTACAGCATGCACATCAACATTAGAATTACTTTAACTTGACATTGTAACGTGGTTTGCCAAAAATGGCCATTACATAGACATACACATAATCAGACAGTATGTAATATATACATTACGAGGCTGCCGCATCCATTTACCACCCAGGTGGATTTGATTTTAAACCCATACCTATATATGAAAACATTTTGGTCCCACCTCCCTACCCTTTCCAGTCCCCAGTCTTCACAAGAACAAATAGCCTGACAAGGCTATGGAACCTCCTTCCCGCGTTAGTCCGTTCAGAGCTGTCGGCTAAGTTTCTGGGCTTGCCTCTCCTTAGCGTCAAAGGCGTACTTGGTGTCCTGCAGTTGCTCAATGATCCCCTTGGACTCCTTCATGTCCAGGGCTAGCTGGTTGTACTTTTCGGTCAGTTCTTGGTTCTCCCTCCGGAGCTCCACCACCAGCTGGCTCAGCTCCTCGCTCTGCCGGCCACAGTGGAGTTTCAGCTGCTCCATCTCAGACAGTGTCACTTCCATGCGCTTCACCAGGCCCTCCAGCTTGTCCTTGGACATGGCTTCTGCTTTAGAGTTGAGCTTCAGGTTCTGATGGAGGAGATGTGAACAGCAGAGGTGTGCTAATGAGAGTGAACCTGTCTTCTGGGTCCTGAGCGAGTACTTAGGGACTAATCCTTGATTGATTGCCTGCCTCACATGGGATGGGACACCCGCTCCCCTCCCCCGTCGCCTCTTTCACTTTCTGTAATCCCCTTAGAAGGGCTATCCTTGGCTATGCCCCGTGCAGGTTGTGGCTAGTTGACAGTGGTCTGGGGACAGTGGATCCAGACATGTCCACAGAGTTGAAGGACCGGAAGATTAGCTTGTTTTATCGTCTCCCATGGCTCTAAATAAGCCCTGACCAAAGACTGAACCGTGCAGGGAGCATGTTTAGTATAAGAATCACTGTATGCATGTATGAGGAGTTGGTCTTAGTTACATTCATGCATGCATAGATAGACAAACAAAGGTTATATAGTCAAACAATCTTCACATTTCAGCTGCTAAACAAAAGTGTCAGGAGTGCCAAGGTTACAGCTAGCCTCATGGGAAGGGTTATTTGGAGAGGCTGGGTGTAAAAGTCATTAAAATGCCTGGTAAATTAATGCAAAGCACAATAAAAGCACAATGCACAAAGCACAATACTTTTATGTTGCTCGAACCAGACAAGCTTTCCAACCTACATAAGCAAAAATACATTCACCAATATAAATATGATTAAATAAAACAGGCAAACATGTCACATTACAGAATCTGAAGAAGAGAAATGACAATAATTTAGTTGCAATATATCTATAACGGTGTTTCTCAACCCTGATCTTGGAGGCACCCTGCCCTGCACATTCTAGTGCTTTCCCTGCTCCCAACACACCCGAATCAACTTATCAGATCATTCACAAACCCTTTCAGAGTTGCAGGGAGTGTTTTAAAGCAGGGAATCCACTAAAATGTGCAGGGCATGGTGCCTCATGGAGCAGGGATGAAAGACATGGATCTATAAGATACCTGTTGAACCTGTGCATAAAAAAACATCCACCAAATGAACTGCTGTTGCATTTATAAAGGTCATTGTTTAACTGTGTCATACACAATTGGGGAGCTTCATCTTAGATATTCCTAACTAACTAGAGATGCTGCACTGGTCTGCCTCAGGGTGGCGCTGTAGCAACTGGCTTACCCAGTTAGTCCTTCATAGCCCTGCAACTGTGACTATGCCTGGAATGAGTTTGAAAAATTTTTACCATACGCCATAGTGTATTTGTAAACATGAAATATTTACCAAGAGTTTGGTGGAAAGAGTGAATTATTGTTCATTTCTCGAATTGAAGACAGGACAGAAGACGTGTAAAATCTCAGTTAATGTGTGGAAGAGCTAATAACCGAACTAGAAGACAGCATTTCCAGAAGAACAATTGTGAAACCACTCCTTCTTGCCAATAAAGCTAGCATCAGTGCCTCTACGGTGATTGATTTAGTAGCCAGCCAACATTAAAGAAGCCAGCCAACATGGGACCCCCCCAAGTACCAAGGGGTCAAAACTAACCTTGCCATGTGGAGGCTGTATGTTATCCTGGCTAGCTCCCATCATGGGTTGTTCACATGAATCAAATCTAAGAAAGCTAATTAAAATAGCATAGGTGTAATGCACATACAATAAATAATAGAAAAAACATTTATGATGAAAGAAGGTAGTCTATTCTTCTGAATCTCAGCAAAAAGCTGCACTATTGCTGTCAAAATACGCACATGGTGTCACTGTGGGAACATAAAAACATGACTAGAAGCACATTCGACTTTTTCTCAATATATATAAAATATCCGTATTAGATTGTACCCACCAATAAAGGAGCAATGTGTATAATTTAGAGGGACATATTAACAGTACCAGGACATAGTACACAAAACCAAGTTTGTACTACTGCATAATTACCTGCAACTACAAATGGTTGTGTTCTTGTTAGCTTAGAATGAGCCCTTCATTTCTACAAAGGAGCGGCTCGACTACCAACGGAGGGCACCATGTAGAACTGCAATGTTGTTACAGTAGCCCAGAATGGATAAACCACACACTGACTCTAGAGAGCGCCTTTAACGTTTTCAAGTTGACGCGAGTTTGGTGGTGTCCTAGCACATATTTATCGGCAGCACCGTGCATAAAACTCCACGTAGAATATTTTGATAACTTAAACCTTCTTTAAAAAATACGACCGCTATGAAGCTGAAGTCAGCTTATTCAAACGTTCCTGTTCTACCTTAAACAGTGCAGCATTTATATTCTGGCATTAACATTCAGCTTTCCCACCTTAAACAGTGCAGCAGCTGTTATAACGCCTCAGGTGCCAGAATGTAACCACAGCACCATTTAATGTGGAACATGAAAACTGGAACAAGAATCACTGTACTAGTGATACGGGTGTACTAGGTAGGACTGCTCAATTTGCTAGAACCACTGTTCTGGATAATTATTATGTGCTGTAAAAAGTTTGAGAACCCAAATTTGGACAACTGAAGGATTGTACTTATTACTTACTTTAGAACAAAAAGAACAGAATATGCTAGAACAGATCAGGTGCAATATGAATTACAAGTGCATTATGTTGAGTATGCCATTAACCAGGTGTGGATGAGGTCAGCTGGCTCTAATTAAGCCAAGCGTTGTGCGCTTTAGCCCTGAGCTGAACTGTAACTTAGTTGTGATGTTTTACAGCAAATACAAAAAGTAAAGGAGAACTTTTGATTACTTCTCAGATGAAATGCTCAAACAGGGGGTGAAGTTTTAAACCGTTGACATTGCGAGAAAATTACAGCTTGCAGGTGAAGCACTGACGTGGAATAAAAGACCCCTAAACGAAGGCCCAGCATGAAGCTGAACACCACGGCACAATCACAAAGGACAGTCATCATCCCTGCCTGCCTGGCCAGGCAGTCCCCATGGTGACCGCTAATGCCTTCACAACTCCAGGCAACATGCCAGTTTCACTCTTAACAGAGCTCCACATCAAATGCCAGGGCACCAGTTTCCAAAGAATTTCCATAGTTCCCATCATATACAGAGCTTTTAACATAGACGGGAGTGACTCGCCCACATTAGACTACACAGCAACAACAACAGACTCTTCAGTAACGTAACTCTGAATACAGTGCAACCTGTACTTACCTTCTCAGAGTAAGCGGGCTGATCTCAGATCAGGTTTGCCTTTCATGCCAACGAACACGATTACAGAGAAAGGCACATGCTCATCCAAGATCAGCATGCTGTAATACATATCTGTCATAAGACCAAGCAGACCAATATGGCTACTTACCTCAGAAAGACAAATACACAGAAGGAGAAGTTTGCTCAAACGAGCTTCCCCTTTATTCAAGAATCTTTCGAGTTGGTTACAAACCAATTACAAAAACAATCAAGACACTGTTCTGCTTTTTCGTAGAAAAAAGAAAAGACATGTTTAAATGAACAAACCTCGAGAGGTATTAGCTACAAAAGGAAAAGACAATCACAGAGTATACTGCTAATAAACAGAAGAAAATAAAAGTCACAGCATGACATGTAATCTCCCGCACAAACTTTGGTGAAGTGGCGTCAAAATCCAGAAAACTTTATGTAGGACACATTCCAAAATGATGAACCCAAGCTTTCTTTGAGAGCAAAACAGTAGCTTCCATCATCAGTCCTTTAAAATCTAATGCAAGATGTAGTCTGTCACTATTCAAAATAACACCCCAAAGTCATATTTATGCATCTCTTCAAAAGACATAAATACCATCATATTCAGTACCAACCATTTATTCAAAGTCACTTAACAAATCACAGCTGACTGATTTAATGCATTGTATATTTAATAACTGGGAACTTTCAGAATGCTTAGCGTAGATCCGTTCAGTGCAGGAGAGTTCATCACACAGAAAAAGGTAATGCAGGTTTTCCTCATCCAGTTATAAAACAGTTCATTGACATAAGTTAAAAGCCTTAAACAGTAAATGTGACATTTTGGTGATGAATCGAGGCTTGCTGAGTTGGTACAATTCTCCACTTTTCGTCATTTTCACCTCAAATGCTTCCTACATAATTAACACAAATGCCAGTGTTCATCTGTTGGGTCATTGGAAGGGCGCTCCAATTACAAAGATCTTTCAATGAAAAAAGGAAATCACACTCGGAGGTAAGGAATGAATAGCAGGAGGCCTCCACTCCAAGAAGAACATTAAAAATAAAAACAGAGTCCAGTCACGCATCCGGCACAGCGGAACCAGAGCAGTGCCACTGTTTCTTCTGCCTTTGCCTCCTGAGAGTCAGGGTCCTCGGTGGCGCAGCCAGAGCACAGAGCGTGGGTTGAAGAACATCGCCTGCTGCTATATGTAGAATTGATGATTTGCTAGCTGGTCCATAAACGGGCGCACAAGGTTATCCGTGGCAAAGTAGAAGACTAGGCCGAAGGTAATGGAGATGGGGAGAGCTGGGAGGGCCTTCTTAAAGATGGCCAAAAGCAGGAGGGTTAGACACAAGCCCTGAGGGACAGAGACAAACGTGAGGGGAAGGACGATGTCTTGGGATAAAAAGGCACTGAAAAACATTACCAAGACATTAATAACAATGTAGTGGGGCTAAAACTGACAGAGCGTAGATACACCTAACCAGGAGTGCATCGCCTCCAGAGAAATACTGACCACATTCCACAATTTCCCCTTTAATATGCAAATGCCCTTGTATCCCCTCCAATAACAATAATGATAATCACTAGCCATAGTACAAAGCTATACCATTTTATACAAGAGGAGTCTAAGACAAATCAAGTGGATGTGTTTGTGACCTGCTTGGCCAAGCTGTAACAGTTGTTCTCATACTACTATGAATGTCACCAGTGAGTGCTGTTGATCACTTACAATAAGAATGGCCACAAAGCAGGCCAGCGTTGTGTTCCAGTCACCACTGGCTGTAGCTGAGGCCTTTCCCACCAGCATACTGTAGAAGATAAAGTCTCCAAGACCCAGCTTCACACCCCCTGCAACAACAAGCATGCATCAGAACTCTCGCTGTACTCTATGTACGATGTTGGGCTTTAATTACAGAGCAAACCGCATTCTCTCTCCTAGTATTTGGTGTGGTAGAACTGGGTGGGGACCTGTACCTTTAGATTAAAGCCTCATAACACCAAAAAAAAAAAAAAAGTTGATGACCCAACCTTCTCTTTTATAAGGTCCTTTGATCAACGGGTTTGAAACAGAGACACATGTTCATATAAAAGACACTAAAGGATTTTAAGGTACAATTTTAAGGTAAACAGCAGTCATATTCGTCTCCAGCCCTGTGGGGTATCAGGTGTATTATGCAACTGTGCTCAATTTACAGCTTTAAACAGTAACTCTAAATCATTTAGGATTTAACCAAAACAGGCATACCTATTATTAAACTTGAATGAATGGTTGGAAAATTTCACATGAGGCTCCAGCACTCTATAATAATAACGTTTCTGTCACTTGCTGGTAACACATGTGCCGTTTTCTTGGTTGCCTTGGTATCTAAAAAACCAATTACATCAGTATTTACAGCAGCATTTTAATAGCCGGGTGAGTCTGGCAATATAGTTTTACTAAATAGTTACTTGCTACCATGAAATGTTAGCTAACTTTAGGAGACTCTAGCAAACCCAGTATGGTGAGAAAGCAAAAACTGACAGAAGTCACGATTTTCTAAGATAAATCTGTCCAGTGAAGAGATATTTATGTTAACATATTATTTAGCTGTAATTTTTCATTGCCTTCACTGCCTACCACCCTGCTGCCTTGGTTTCTTGTTTCCAGTGCTACGCGCCAGTATTTCAGTCCAAATGAATGTAGCGCACTACGTTAATTTAGACTGAAATACTGCCAGTTATCTGGATATCAGTTCAACTATTGCGGTTACATGAATATCAGAATGATATTCTGATCAGAATATCAAAAATCTTGAGATTTAATCTTTTAGAATCAGTAGCACAATTGCTTTTTCAGCAAAATGAGGAATACATTACAAAACATATTTTATTATTTAAAAAAAAAACTGAGGAAAACCAGTCGTTTGCACAATGCATGAGTAATGAAGGATGCCTCTTCAGATGTGAACTCAAACTACAACCCTGGAAGCTGACTGAGACCTGTCCTCTTACACAAGGTATTTACTCCTCAATGGATGATCGTGTTCAACATGTTTGATTGTCAGAGAAATACAGTTCCACTGTTTCTGGACTTATAACTAACATCAGCTAGACCAGTGTTTCTCAACCCTGGACCTGGGGACACCCTGCCCTGCAAATCTTAGTGCTTTCCCTGCTCCTAACACACCTAACTCAACTTATCAGCTAATTAACAAGCCCTTTCAGAGTTGCAGGTGACGTGTTAAAGCAGGGAATCCACTAAAATGTGCAGAGCAGGGTGCCTCCAGGATCAGGGTTGAGAAACACTGAGCTAGACTAATTAGCCTAGATAGCAATGAAGCCACGCTACATGCGTCTTCCCAATCATGTTCTTCACGCAAATCACGCTTAGGTGCTCGTGTTTTGAGAGGGACAGGGTAATATACATACTTACTAACATTGCGCAGTGTGGCCAAAAGTTTATCACTGTATAATTAGGGATTTTGACATTTTCAGTAGACATCACAGTATATACTATTTATGAATATTTTATCAAACAAAAAACATTTTGAAAGCTTAAATTGACCTCTATCTGAGAGGATAACAATGGCGTAATACTCTGGGATGCCCCTTAACTGGAAAAATATTTTTGGGGCTAAACAGTAAAAACAGATATTAATAATTCAGCAGCAAGAAAATCACTTGAAATGTCTTAGAGAGATTTGTATCTTCACACACTGCATTTCTTACTGCGCTCAGATCAATGGTCAGTTTCAGCGTGATAACGTGAAGACAAATTCTTTTTTGGCGGTTCTGGTATCTCATGTACAGGTACTCAAGTTTTGAGGGTGTTAAAAAGGTGTCACTTTAAAAGCCCTCAATCCAGCCCACGGGGAAGCTAAGCCAGCCAGCTCAGTGCTAACACAACTGAACCTAACCTGTCATGCCTGAGCCAGGTAATAAGGGCTACAGAACTCTTGATTACCTGGCTCAGGCATGACAGGATGGGTATCTGTAATGACAGCGCTAAGATGTCACTCACTCTCTTCATCGTCATCTACAGCCGGCGGACGTGCAGAGGGCATTTGCTGGATCTCACGCCTGCTGTCCTCGGTAGACTGAATTGGGCCCAGCCGCTGCTCCTGCTGGCCTACCCATTCAGCCGTGAAACCTCCATCTTCCTCCGGCTGGGCTGTTGGGGCCATGGCAACTGCAGGATACAGCAAGAGACCTTAAAGTCAGGCCCAAAGTCAGAATAGGGAAAAATATCAAATCAACAACTGTGCACGGTAATTTATTTAACCGATTAGCAGCGTATGCACTATTCATCGTACCAATGCACGCCCACTTTCAAGAGTTTGTTTCTTCCGCCTTTGTGTTAGAATTTTCTGTCAGCTACTTTTAACTACGTTTTAACTACTTTCACCACTTCAAATTAACAACAAACAAAATGAACAAGGTGACATGGGAGGAGCCAAAAGGAGTTTGAAAAGGGCAACCCTACTTCATCCAGAGGTTATATTCTAATTCATGTTCCCTCAATAAAATCATGAGCGCGCACATTCATGCAGCACTGAAACATCGAAAAGCAAAAAGGGTCAAAAAGACGTATTCCTCAAACGAATAATCCAATCGTGTCAAGTCCAGATTTACATGCTTTTTGAACATTTTTGCTTTCTGTACATACAGTATTATTTGGTGCTGATATCTGCTCAGTGAACGAACTCCTGAAGTGAATTTGAGATGAAACTGAATTGGATGCTACTCTGGCTAAGGAAGATCCTGCAATCTTACTGCAGCAATATTGTGAAAGGTAGGCTTGCATAATTTATAGGGCACCGTTATGTTGATATGTATAATTCATTGACAGTCAGGCAACCTTTCTCTCACGTACACAGTCAAAAGCATATCACATTAGCTCACGTTACTTCAAACTTTTTTGCAATAACATGCTGTGTTAACAGGTGTCCGAGCCATTCTTGGGGCAAGGATGCTCTGGCGTTGGGCTGTCCTTCACAAAAAGGTAAGACCAGACGTATCGACAATTGGGTGAACGTTTTAAATTTATGTCCTGAATGTCCTGAAACACATGTCCTCTTTTTTTGGAAGGCGGTGGATGTAAGTTATATGATGCCGCACAGCACTTGTGTTCGTAACACTGCTGTTCAAGTGAAACACTCCTCTTTTTCCAATTATTGAGAAAATCTCTAAACGAGCACACCACACCACTCATACTGTACGTTTATATCACTGTGTCTATATCAGTGGATCCGCTGTCACATTGGAAGTTCTAACACAAAGTCAGCAAAGATGGCCGCTTTCTTGTATAGAAAATATCCACACAAATCTTGACACTGCATGAAAATTTGAGATGCAAGATGCAAGTAAGACTTACCGTGGCTCTCTTGTTGAGGGGCAGGGGAGGAAGAGTTATTCCTGGTCTCCACATTGTCTGCCATACCGACCAGCCACACCATAGTCGCTGGCAATGTAAAAGGCCATCGTTATGGAAGTTGAACCAGAAATTCTTAAGACACTCAGCTTTCAGAAAATAATAAATAAAGCGTTCCATTCCAAAACACATTACAGACCACTTTCAAGAAAGTTGTTTTCTTTCCTAATAATATACATTGCTGGGCGTGAGCTTTACATATCCAAAAAATATTATACCACCTTCATTGGTGAGATAAAATATTTTGCCGCTATATAAAAACTCTTCCTACCAAAAAGTGTTACTTTGGGAAAGTAAAGTGGATATACAGCATTTTGAAATGTAATTCTTAAAATGTAGGCAGGGAGGACAGAGATGTTCCTTTTAGTGTCTTACAAGAATAGATAAGGCCTGGGAAAATGGGCTCATTCCTCTCTTGGGCCGTTTCAACTAGGATGCGAAGAGGTCCTTTAGGGCACAACACAGCCAGCAGATCTATCAGGCGAGAAAGACAACAGGGCTATTAATAACAACATTAAATAAATAAATAAATAAATAAATAAATAAAGACCAACAGTTTCTTAACATATCCTCAAAGAAAGAAGCTGCAAGTTAAATATTACATACAGATATGTGGATTTAGATAACATAAGATTTTTTACTTATTTATCTCCTCTCAAAGGCTCATATTTACTGATATATAAGGTAGGCTGAAACAAAACTATACATTTTCCCCTTTTAACTGAGTAAAGGAGTAAAGATCATCCTCTGTATACTTAAGCTTTAGACAATTTAAGAAATATTTTAAAAAAAAAACCAAAAAAAACAGTAATAACAAAGATAAAACGCAGCAAAAAACCTGAACACAGTACAGTAGGTGAGTCACCAGATTTTTCTTTCCTTTATGTGATACAGTATAGGTTGGCACATTCGAATAAAAACTACGCTAAAGCCAGAAAGTATCTTAAATTCTCTAGATGAAGCACATTCCCAAAATTTCTGATCCATGTTTCAAATGGTGTATCTGCTGATGTTCAGTTTTGCGATAATAATCTCTTAGCCAAGAGAAAATCAAGAGTAAGTACTAGTTTCTCAAACTCATACACACTGAGAACAGTCTCTTATGCCAAATATTGCAAATAAGGGGTTTGGCAGACAGATGATTCTACTCAGCACTTTAGAGAAGAAATCAAAAACAGATTCTGGAGTTCTGGGCATGTCCAAAATTGATGAGTCAATGTTCTTTCTTCGATTTTACATGTAGTACACAATGAACCTCAGGAAGTAATTTATGTCATTTCATTTTTGAATAGTGAGTCTATGTGCTATTTTAACCCATAAGACCTGCAGTGACGTATGTGTCACAAGCCCTTAAAAATCTGAATCCTTATATAGCTTTATCCTTCACCTAAATTCATGGAGTCCCTATGTGACCTATACTGAACGTTCTGGATACAGTCACACAACAGTTTGTGAATTTGTGAT
Source organism: Semaprochilodus insignis (assembly GCA_034552555.1). Classification (NCBI taxonomy): domain Eukaryota; kingdom Metazoa; phylum Chordata; class Actinopteri; order Characiformes; family Prochilodontidae; genus Semaprochilodus; species Semaprochilodus insignis. Next base: position 27,950,148 of record CM067483.1, on the reverse strand, counting down.
CATGTGACCTTATCAAAAAAAGAGATGCACTTGGTTAATGCATGAAACAAAACCAGCTCATTTTAAAAGCTTGTTTTAGTAACTAAAAGGTCTGTTATAAACCTATTTAACAATTCTAAAGCTTCGATTACTCATTCTATATTACATAGAACCCATTCTGACAACGTTTCCAGAACAAAGCGATGAAAGTTACAAAATGATTGTTGAGACATACTGTATGATACCAGCATTTTGACCTTGAAATAGTTACAGAAGATGACATGTGACCGCTTTGTCACAATAAGGCTGATCTTTTTCAATCTTGTAACTGATCCCTCATCATTTTCTCTTTAAGGGGAAATAGGTCTGCACTCTTATGGCTTAAACTGTATCAGATTTCTTAACTTGTATTCACATGTAAGTATCTCAGTGGCCACACTTCCAATTCATCCCATTGTCCCACTGAATAAAATTCCAAAATAACATCTTTGGAGCCTAGATAACATGCTGTCTGCCTGACGACAAAAATGTCACAAGTAAAATTTATGTTGTGGTAGGAAGGACCTGGCTCTGTCTAAGACTCGTCACTTCTACAGATTAGTTCTCAACACTGTTCTTCAAAAATACATTTCCTGTTTGGAGCTTAGATCCTTCCTAAACACATTTCCCCTCTTATCTCATTAGACAGGCTGCAAGATACGCTTGCTTGAATTTTCTATATGTGTTATTCCAAAATCTTTTTGTGCTAGCTTTCGTCCAAGTTGTTAATATGTTGCCACAATGAGAAATAAAATGACATTACAAAACAACATAAATCTATAGAAATACACATTCATACAAAGCAAAGCACAAAACTAGAGGAAATACATATTTCCTGTTTATGTTCTCACAAAAAAGGGATATGCCCAGATTAGTTTTTTCCTCTTTGGTTAATCTGACTCCTGGGTTTCTAACACCAAGTTATTATTACTTAAATAAACATGCACAATTAAAATGTTTCGGTTAGCGCTGAGCAGATGTGGTTAGAATTAAGGTTAAAGTTACTGTTAAGACTTCAAAAAAAAAGAGAAATTTAGGTGATTAGTCAAAAGAATCCAAAGCTGACTTTCTGTGTAAAATAAGCCGTACTAACCATATACAGAGATGACAGCCAGGATGAGCCAGGCGGTCCACTCCGGCAGGTATTTGATGAATACCAGGGCCATGAGAGCACTGATCATGATGAGGTAAGCCTGCTGCAGGCGCAGCGGGCCCTTCCAATGGATACAGATCATTCCTACCACCCCGAAGTTCCAGATGATTACTGCCAGAGTGAAGTAGTCCATGGCCACGTTGTAGGTTTTGAAGACCTCGCTGCAACATAGCAATATGCCTTTTTAGATATTCACACCTACTTGACAGAAACTGTGTTTTTTGTGCAAAATCAGACAATAACATACACTGCAGCTTTGAAAATGATATAAATATTCCGAGCCCATGCAGTCGGTCACCTATGTATGACGGCAGGCGGAAATGAAACTCACCCGAGATAAATGAAGGAGAAAAAGAAAAGCAGGAGGAGGGAGGAGAAGAACAGCCAGGCATGGATCACCTGTAACAGCAACATGTCATTAGTCTGAATGTGTGAATAATAAAAGCACAGGAAACATCATAAGCTCCTGTAAAAAGGCCTGTTTAGACTTTAATGTAATGTTCTCTTTAAAGAAATCTGTCACGGCTGGCCAATTAAGTTATTACAAGGAATAAAACTGATGAGAGTAAAGTAAGGAGCTAGGTCTTTAAATCAGTTTGCCAGTACCTTACCTTATAGCACCGGTACTTGTACAGTACTACCAGGACCAGCGTCATCACTACTATCACACTGATCATGATGGTTGCATTAAGGATGGAGTTGAGAGCACGCTGACCCACTGTATCAGTGTCCTCACGGAAAGGAGTGTAGATCCTGTATGAGAAACCAAACTGGCATTACATCATTTCATTTTGCAGTTGCTTCTAATTTTACTCTCAAATGTTGCTCTTTATCTATTTAGTAACATTAGAAAGTTGACACAAATCACAAACCGTTTTAATTAATTCTGAACATAAACAGTTATTATGAATTAAACTATTACTGACTTATAAAAATTGAAACAATTTTATCTAATAGAAATATCAAACGGGAATAAGCCTGGCCCAAACACCATTTTACTAGCTTCAAGTGTTCGTTGGTGTATCTGAGGAAGTACCCTACATGTGACTTCCTAGGTATCTTTACTCGTTTGATTTCAAAAGCCACATGGAAAGTGCTGCAGTCCGTTCTCCTATGCATGCCATAGATTTATGCTGCATTCAATGCAACCAGCTTTAATTAATTAATTCATTAATTTTATTTATATCTTTTTCTAAACATACATTAAAAATAGATATTCAATTTGATGGTGAAATGCATTATAGTTTAGCCTACAATATTTGTGGCTCTTAAAATGAAGCTTTTGAAAACTAAAGATAACAAATACAGAAGCATTCTAATTGCTCTGGTCTTATTTTTATATAAATGTTTATTCTAAATTTGAGAAATGGGCAACAAAGTGCTTGATACTTTAGCTCCTCCTAGAGGAAGATCCTAAAAAACACATTATGCCTTAAAATTTGGAAACGTCAATGAAAGGGTGTCACTATCAAAGGCTATCAATGAAAAAATATTACAGAAAGGTTGGAAGATTATCTACTGTGGACCTTTAAAAATTCTATACTTCTAATGTTTTCTTTACTTTATCTTTGTTGGATGGGAAAGGCAGAGGGGGCATTTAAAACGTAATACTGAGAAAAATACAGTACGTAAGTGACAGTGTAAAACACAACAGACCACTTTCTGACCCTTCTATAGAAGTACTGGGTAAATGGTAAAACTCAACATTACAAGCATCATCTTGTTTCTCTTGTAAGAGAACTTAATATCTCTAAAAACGCAACTTTATAGTACAAGTAAACCACAGAATTCTGGCCCACTTCTACAGGCCCACTAAATGTGATATATTCACAGCATCTCACTCTTCCTACTGTGATTGTGGTCCAAACTGTACATGCATTTTATGGTGTTTCATAACACTCACAACTGCTGGCCATCCTTCTGAGTGTAGAAGCTGACCGACTTGATAGTTGCCACGACCACCACCATGCACAGTGTGACCGGGACGAAAAGCATGATGACGTGTTTGGCGCCATATTTTAGAGTGAGCTCCTCATCCTCCTCTTCCTCGCTGTCGGTGACCACCTGTGGGGGCCGAGCAGAGGGAGGCTGGCCATTGAGCTCAACCTCGCCTCTTGCAGCACCCGTGGGGTTCCCCGTATCAGTGTGCTGGTTGATCTCTGCTCCATTGGGTGACTGCTCAGAGAAGAGAGCACAGAGAACCAAACGGTCAGCAGGCATGAAAAATGTTCATCTTTTAATGAGGCTGAAGTTGGCTTCCTATTTGCCACCCTCCTAATAGAATATTCTTTTCCACCTATAATCTATATATTCTATAGTTTGTACAGGGGCAAAATGTAATTGCATCACCATTTAAGGTGGAACACAACCCTCGGAAGACGGGGCAGTTCCACCTTTATTAGCATCACAACCCCAACAGCAACCAGTAAGTAGCGGACATGCTGTGTAATTACTTTGTGTTGATGTTGAGATCCAAAGCGAATAGGTAGTATGGGTAACATTAACCAGCAAGCCCTAAATAATTAATGGTATCACAGCTAACTAAGCAATATGACAATCTAGCTTATCTACAAGGAAGTTCATTTTATTTTCCTGTTCATTTTTCCATGTGTTTATTTCGACATGTTGGTTCTGTTTGATCATAGTGGTGCTGTAAACCTGCTAATCAGAGCAGGGCTCATCAAATTCATCATGAGCACACCAAAAAACAAAAACAGCTAATTTCATTCTAGGGTGTAAATGGGTGCATCTAGACATTCTTCACCCCGTATGAAGTCGTATAGCTTTATGCTGGCATCAGAGAATAATGCTAAATCAATACATTGCCTGGCACCTTTAAGGCAAAGATAAGTTGAAAGCCTGAAAAAAACATAGTTTTCAGGGTGAGATTTGAATGTGAAAAAGGCTCCTAGTCTTCATCAGGGGCACACCTAGGTGAAGATCATGTAGAACACAACATACACTTTCCATTCTGAAGAGCTTAAAAACACTTCACACATAGAGGAAAAACACTGCCAGTAAGTGCCAACAAGTCTGGGCAGGACAGCCTCCAACCACCCGAAAACAGCAGAAACCTAATATCGCAGCTGTTTCTTACCTGCCACACCTGTCTGTTATCTGGCACTGATTATAAAAGGGTGGGGTGCAGTATAACACTCTGTTTTCACTCATAAGCAACTCCGCTGCTTATGTTTGCCCCAGTCCAAGACTAAAGCGACACAGTCTTGCATAAGAAAACACGAGCCAACATTAGCACTACGGGGTTTAATGAGTTTTAAATGCAAATGCAACGGCAGGTCTAAGAAAAGCACAGCAACAAAAGACCAACTAGAAGATCTTTACCACATTATTGCCTAGATCTTCCGCATTGTCAGCCATTGATGCTCTGTAATGACCCGAACCTCATAGAAAAGCCAGAACTCGCAGGACCTGGAAGAAGATAAGACATTAATATAAACAACAAGAAAGTCTGCAGCTTACAAAGAACAACGCCCCAGCTATACTTCATATAACCTGTACATTAGAAATCAAAGTTAACAGTTAACAGCGACCTTCTTTGCGACGTAAGTTAAATGAAGAAAGTTAGAAAAGATGAATTAAGCGAAGTAAATAATAAGTTGAGCTTTGCAAAGAGACAGTGAAAGCTCTAGGAGTTGCTAGCTTGAGCACTCTTTCTTTTATTTAACGAAGCTAACGTTAGCCTTAGCTTTAGCTAAGCTATCCTAGGGACGATAGCAAGCTAGCTACCTAGCTAACTGGCTGATATTGCGAGCAAGAAGTCAAAAATGCCCCCGTCAGTCATCTTTTCAAAGACTCGAGGAAAATAGTTAACGTACTGATCAGTTTACACTGGGCGAACACCCGTGAAAAGGAAGCCAGAGTTTTAACAAAGGCAAAGAAAGTCGGACAGTTAGCTGGCTAACCGGTTAACCATTGGTGTCAGTGGAAGCACTTAGCCAGCTAGCTAACTGTTCCCTGAGCTGAAATTTATTACTCAACAACAAATTACTCGCATTTAATACATGTTTATAAACAGGTTAAATATCACCCGGCGTCGTTAAAGATGGTTTTACCAGTTATAAACAGACACTGAGATTTCACTAACCTGACAAAACGCAAAAGACTGTGAAGACGGAAACTGTGTTTTGGGTTTCAGTGAAGCTGGAGCTCCAGTGAGCAAAATAAAAGTCCCAGATGAGCGTCTTTTTAGTCATTTTATAATATTAGTTGATAATATTATTAATTGTATTATTATTGCTAATATGTGAACTCAATTCGCATCAAATGAACAAATAAATAAAGAACACAAACTTTTAAATGTTTGTAAATATTATTTTCTTTATTTTCTAAAGAAATAAAGAATTAACTGTCATATTTCTGCGGATACCAAAAAAATGATCTGTATTTTTTTATAATCTCTATAGGGGCGATTACTTTAATTTATTTATTTATTTTTATGTTTTTATGGATGGTTTTTAAATTTACTGTGTTGATGTTTGTTCGTGTTTTATTTTGGCAGGGGGTCGCAGCCTCTCTCGCTGTCAGATCCATACTGGACTGTTTTCTCAGAAAGCTCATTTCTCCAGGAGTTCTTCGGGATGTCTCGAATAGAAGCGTGGTACATGGACGACTCCACTCAGGACCAGAGACTTCCTCACAGATTGGAGCCAAACGAGCCTGTAACTCTGGAAGACCTACAGAGAATCGGAGTTTTCTACTGGAAGGTTTGTTTGTGAAGTGACTGCTAACTGCTGGGTTAGTTAGCCTGCTGAGCTAACTCACACAGCTCACACAGGTTTTACCATCCTTCATTATAAACAGGCAGAAGTAACGAAGTTTATCAGGATGTGTCTCGATACATGACCTTCTACCTGGAGCTGTGTAATGCGTGTGACTCGTGGCTGGAGTTGAGTTATTTACAGACGAGACCAGCTTACAGAGTAAACTGTGGCGCTGTAGACCGTCACCTCTGACCTCTGATACGGTGCGGTGCGGTATGGTCCGATATGGTACCACATGATACGATACGATACGATATGGTACCATACAACATGGGACGATACCATACAGTATGACACGGTGCACTATGATAGAGTACAATACAATATGATATAGTACAATATGACGCGGTATGACAACACAAGATATGTTTCGGTACAACATATGATACAATATGATACAGCACAATATGATATGATTCAGTGCGATACAATACAGTACAGTACAATGTGATACGTTATGGTATAGTACAATACGGTAGGATATTGCTGGGCAGTATATTATCTATAATGATATATACACTCCGTGCTGTTAGTCTGAGCAGTATTTTTGGTTAAATATTTTCTCGACAATAATTATTGTAGCCATATTCTACCCCATGACTCAACACTGTCCCCAAGAGTTTTGTCCACTTCATACATGACTTGAAAGAAATTTATGCTGGTCTGGTTCTAGTTACCCAGCATCAAGAGCATAACACATGCTGGGATTTCTAGCCTAGTACACAAAAACTGAATAAATAGTTACTTTTCTTTTCCAGGAATGTAATTTTTGGTTGCACAATAAGCTTCACTTGGGTGTGAGAGAAGAAAACAAAAATTAATATTAAGAGATAAGATTGTTTTCTTTTACATTTCTTTTCTATTCTTTTAGCATAGAGTACCAGTACTGGATTTACATACTTTATTTCTAAAATAAATAGTATTTTTGGACTGTTTTTATTGGCTAGCCATGAGTTTATTGATTACACCATGTATAGTGCAGCTGGCACTTTCAAATTTAGCTGGAAAAAAGTTTTTGGACAGTCAGAAATGATGTTCTCGTACACATAGCACATGAAGGAAGTCATGGTTTTGTGCTATTCATCTCTCAACCGATTTTGCTATGAATCCATCCTTGCAGATCATGTACGCCCAAACATGCTGATTGTCTGACATTGATTGGAAGAGCATGACCTAGCCTTCCAAGTGCTACCCTGGCCCCTAATTCCTCATACTTGAACCCAATTGAGCACCTGTGGGACCACCTCGATCATCATGGTCTGAGACGCATTTGAGCCACTGATATAGCAGTGTAAAAGCATCTGTCTCTCCAAGACACATTCCACAACCAAAAGCCTTCCCAGTACAAACCCAAACTCCACCCCATGCAGTATGTCACTTGGGCACATCACTGATCAGTGTCTGCAAGGAAGATAATAATGGAGGATGCAATATGTGCACAATATGTGTACAGTGCACATTAAACTGCAGACGATAGAGACTGAACAGGTAAACAGTTATTGGTTACCACATAATGAGTGGATTTGCATGTTCCATTGCACAAAGCAGTCGGATTTTGGTATCAGACAAAACTTTGACTACCAAGTGTAAATGCATGCGGCTAAAATCTTATCAGAATACAATCCAGATACTAGTAACATGAAGTGACTCAGGGTAAACGGGGTCGGTGTTCCACACTGATCTCTAGACTTTAGAACATATGTATAGGCCTATATTTAAAAAGTTCTACTGTGGGGTCGCAGTTTGAACTAACTCAGTAGAATGGTGCACATATGCCCAACTCTCAAAGAAGTTGCTGTCTTGTAATAATTTATAGAGTAATGTACTTGAGTAGGACTGACCTGCAGGGTAGTTGGACTGCTACTTGTACTGAAGGAAAAGTGTTTTCTGTATAGAACTATCCAGTCACTGACCAACGTAGGCCATTTACAGAATACCATAGAAACGACTTGTTCCTCTTGTATCTTCCTCTTTCTCAGTTAAATGCTGATATCTATGAAAACGACCCCGAGTTACAGAAGATCCGTGAAGAAAAAGGTTACTCTTATATGGACATCATAAACATCCACCCAGATAAACTGCCAAACTATGAGGATAAAGTAAGTCACTGTCTGCTTTCCTCTGCACACACCTACTTCACATAAAAAGTCAAACCCAGTTTACTGAGTGTTCATGTTGGAATGTAATGACAAACGTCTTCTTTCTTTCAGTTGAAAATGTTCTATGAAGAACATCTGCATCTGGATGATGAGATCCGCTACATCTTGGAAGGAAGAGCCTACTTTGACGTTAGGGACAGGAATGACCGCTGGATACGAATTGCTATGACGAAGGGGGACCTGATAACACTACCAGCAGGAATTTATCACAGATTCACACTGGACGAGACTGTAAGCCCTTGTACAGCGCACACAGCTGAATCCACTGCTTTCTGAAGCTTGTAACCCTTATACTCACTGAGCATTTTCTTAGGTACGTTGTACTGGTAAGAGTGGATCAGAAACAGCGGTGCTGCTGGAGTGTGTCCACTCACTGTCCGCTCAATTAGACACTACTACCTTGTTGGTCCACCTTGTAGATGTAAAGTCAGAGATGATAGCTCATCTGTTGCACAGTGCAGTGTTGGTCATTCTCTAGTCCTTCATCAGTGCCCACAGGACGCTGATGGTTGGACAGTTTTGCTTGGTGGACTGTTCTCAGTCCAGCAGTGACACTGAGGTGTTTAAAAACTCCAGCACCAGTTTTTAAACTTTAGTGTCACTGCAGAGCTGAGAACGATTTACCACTCAAACAATATCTGCTCTATTGTGGTCCTGTGGGGGTCCTGGGCATTGACGGACAAGATAAAAGTGGGATTACATAGTAGGCACAGAAACAGATGGACCACAGTCTGTAATTGTAGAACTACAATGGGCTCCTATATGGCAAGTGGCAGTGATAAAATGGACAGTGATTATAGATACAAGGTAGGTGTTCCTAATGAGATGTGGAGCTGCAGGGTTATAAAGGGCAGAACAGTTGTACAATGTTAGAATCAAATATAATCAGTTATAAAATTCAAAAAAACTTTTTTGGCAAAATAAAATGACATGAAAATGAAAAACTAATGTAACATTTTCCATTTTAGAACTACACTAAAGCCATGAGGCTGTTTGTCGGGGAGCCAGTTTGGAAGGCCTACAACCGCCCAGCTGATGACTTTGAAATTCGGCAGAAGTATGTGCATTCACTTAAGTGCTCCTGAGCTGGATCCAGGATCACATGATGACATTAGCCTTACTGAGCCATCGGTTCTATGCATCATTAGGAGAATGTCCTACAGTCCTATCAGTAACACAGTATTCTTAGTGCCTTGATTATCATGTCTTTACGAACCTGAGTCGTGATTACTGTGGTTCCGAGATGACTATTTCAGTAGTCCTAATTACCATGATATATGTGATGTGCAGAGTTAGTTGCATTAGTGACTCAGACCTAAGAAACTGAAGTACCGTCATGGTAAGGTGTAACTTAGGACACTACACAGCTGCTTCTGTGGTGTTATAAAGTTTTTTGACCCTGTAATGATCAAGTCTTAACAGAGTTAAATAAAACTACACAGGTTTGTCTCCGTGTCCTGTTCTGGTTTCAGGCACATTACAGCTGTTAGTGTGTTACTGATGTGCAGCCCTGTCACTCTGTACAGATGATGTGGGGTGGGTTACAACATAATAATGTTAAACCGTGTACATGAAACCCAACAAACGTCATAAGAGGAGGAAAAAGTAAAATACCAGGAAAATACGAGCCCTTTAAACCTCACTGACTGGCTAAAGCAGAGCTGTATGACCAGCACTTTGAAATCAGCTGAAGTTTATTCAGTTTCACAATAATTCCTTTTCTAGCATCCAAAAATGTACAGTACAGTTGATTAACGCACCACACAAGCAGGAAAACATGCACAAAACCACACTGATAATAACGCATGTTAAAGGTACATTAAAATAGGACATCGTCATCATGAATTGGTTACAATTTCTGGTCACTTTTGTAAAAATGCTATGAAAATAAAAGGCAAACAAGCCAGGAGCAGGTTTCTCAGACGCACTGCAATGCACACATCATCCCACAGTGGCAGAGTAGTGCTTTATATAAAGGAATAACACACACAAAAATCATTTTTTTATACCCAAAACTAGCCAATCGGGAAAGTGTGTTTGGTGTCTCAAGTTTGCTTCTTTTGTTTTGCCCTGGAGCTACAAGGTTAATGTAGCTAAAAAGTAATGGGAGTCTGTCAGCCAAATTTTCTGAGACAAAACAGACTATTATTATATCGGCCTGGTAGCTCTGCTGCAAAGCTAAGGAAACAAACACCAAACACATCTTGACTGACTACATCTGGGTTACAGGGTAAACCTTCAATTCGATTTGTCTTTAACGCTACAATGCTTCTCGAAATCTCCGCTCAGACTGTTACTGCTGTAATGCTATATCTCACTTAGGTTGCTTATTTACTTGTAAGCCTTGTTAAAATATTTACATTTCTTTTTTTTGGATTTTACATCTACTTACATTCTCCCTGGACTTGTACAGAAGGAACCATTGGTTTAAAAGCTTACTTCACACAGCTTTCCACGTTTCAACAGGACAGCTTTGGTTTTGGTCACACACAATGACATTCCACGTCTTGTAAAAACTGCACGTACAACAGATCAGTGGCGTTTTCAGCTCGGTCTTGTTAAAGAGGTTACGTGACATCTTTAAGCTGGTTCTTGGCATGTGGCCAAGCAGCCAGGCTCAGATGTGGAGCTAATGCCCTCTGTGTTTGCAGTGGAATCCAAGGCCTGGCTCCTCAGACTAGTTTGAGACACTGCGTGTTGAAGCTGTCCCCTTCGCGACAGGCCACGGCCTCCAGCAGAGCCTGCTTCTTCTGCGTACTGCGGGAGGACTCCAGCTCATACATGGTGGTCAGGTTGAAGAGCACGCTCTCATGCAGGTAGAGTGCTGGATCCTGCTGGACCAGGCTCTCCAGCTGACCCAGGGACTCCTTTAGACGGCCCAGGTAAAGTAAGCACACAGCTGCATTGTTGTTTGCCTATAGAACCAAGAAGGTCAGTAAACACAAGACGAATCATTAAATAATTTCTGTGTTTCTTGTTTAAGCTAAGAGAATGTGGTATGTATTTGTTCTGGTGACTTTAGAACAAATACACTGTCCATATACTGCACAGATACACAGCTTTACATATACTCATCCTCCAAAAAAAATAGTTCCACCCAGAAGGAAGTGTTGGACAGCGATGCTACTGGAAAGGAAGATAAAGGTTACCAGGAACAATAAATGATGATAAATTTAGACTGATATGAGTAATATTTATTGAGCTACACATACAGACGTAGTGTCTCTCAGTATGGCATCGGGCCACCATGTTTGCTAACGCAACATGCTAGATGTCTTGGGATGGAGTTGTAGAGGTTCCTAATGGTGTCCTGTGATAATCCATCCCATGCAGCTTGAATACTCTCACACAGTTCCTGCAGATTTTGCGGTATGGGTGGAGGTGGAGTGACACCAGGGATGTGTGATGCATGACAACAAACCGTTGATCTTGGCGCTGCCCACGGTGCATCCACACATGGATTCGTTGGTCGTCTCCACAGAGACAAAAGCGGGACTCGTCACTGAAGATGACCCGCTACCATTCTGAGTCACTCCATGACAGTCTGGCACGACACCATTGCAGTCTTTGGCGACGTCGACATGGTGTTAAGGGCAGTCGTAACGGTCTGCGTGCATGTAGTCCCACATCATGCAGCTACCTGCCAATGGTGCTGGCACTAATAGAATGACTCATGGAGGCATCATTGCTAGCTGAATGTCTGTAATCGTCTCTGTTGGGTCAGTCAGGTACAGCGATAAGGCGCGTCCTTGCTTCTGTCACCTGCGTGGCTGAGCATGAAACTTGAATCGTTGGCATGTCTCACCATGTCAGACCTACCCACCAAGTTTCACTCCTGTCGGTTGATTCCTTCTGGGTGCAGCTATTCTTTTGATGAGGAGTGTAGTTTCTCAGAGACCTTTTTGCACAGTACTTTATACATGTGTCTCTTAGTAGTTACTCAAAATTGTGTAGTTATTAAGTAATAAGCATGTAGTAGTTCACACAGGGATCAATGACAATGTATATTGCTTCTATGACAGCATACAGCCAGATGGCAAAGTTTGAACACCCATGATTAAATTCTGTTTTGTTGATTTTCTAAGTGAACAGGGAACAAACTTACATATAGCACTTTCTGCTCATTTTTGTGCATATTTTTTTCCTTTTTCTTTTTTCAAAAAATAAAGCATACAATATAAAACGTGCTGTAAGTTTTTCATGGGCCAATTTTTTTTGTGAATATTTCAATATAGTAAGCCAATAAACATAAATGTGCATTAAAATGTGTACATGTGTGTTCTCCATAGAGGATTATTCTAACTTGGAAAATCAACCGAAACGTGCAATTTGACCAACTTTTGCTCACAACTGTATGTGACTGTGGTTTGTAGCTTTCATATCAGCTCAAGAGAAGCGAGACAGAAATTTAAACCAACCTGAACCTCAAGTAAAGAAAGTCAATAAGCAGTCTGGACTGATAATGACAGAAAATAGACTGTGTATTTACCACAGGATTCTTGGGATCAATTTTCAAGATGCTGGAGAAACACGTGTGGGCTTCTGCATAATTGTTCTGGCTGAGGTGAACAAATGCCCTTAAAGAAACCATAGATGGTTATTACCAAACATGAAGACCGTTCTATTAAAAAAGAAGAAGAATAAAAAAACAGTAGTTCAGGAAAACATAAGACTCTGATCATACTTATTCATTAAAACAGACATGTCCTGTGTCGGGCTTGTTCCCTTTTCCTGACAGGTTTTCTCCACTTCCTGGAAATATTTCTCTGCAGCTTTGATGTCTCCAATCTTAGGACCAAAAACATAGGTCAGTTAGGTATAAGCCCAACCGATAATGCACAGTTAGAGACAAATGTAATGCTGAGCCAGACTTGCAGGATGAAGATGAAGAAATAAAGAATCGATTACATACAGAGGTTACTAGGAGAGTTATGATATGCACATTCACATTTTTTATATGAGGGCTGTGAGCCATGCATTACCATATAAAGTAACTGTGGTAATGAAAAAACTGATACGGTTTCCACTATTAAAAACAAGGACACAAAGTGAAGCACCACTGCTGAAGGCTGAAAGTGGAGAATCTTCAGCCTGCTAAATGTTTACCATGAGTTACCACGTCCACATGAGGTGCTTTGCATTTCAAAACATTCTAAAAGATTCTAAAATATTTCCAGAAATACAATCATAAAGGTAAGAGAAATGTCTTCGCTCTGCTTTTATGAAACTATTTATCCTTCGTGTTTTAATTTCTTCATCTTCTAAGGGTGTTTTTTCCAGACCCAGGATCGCTTGCTATGCAAGTGTGATAGCTGTTTTCGGGTCTGGGGGAGGTCCAGGGCCGATCTCTAGTCCTCAGTCATCCTAATACGGGTGGTCTGGAGTTCACAGCCAGCACACTCTGGCGCAGTCCACCAAGCATGTGGAGGCTATTTACTCCCCGTACCACGTATGGGCTTGCATGATTAGTTCAATTTCATTCATAAGTTTGGTGATGGTGTGGAAAGGTTTGTTGTGGACAGAAAGTGCTGTTTACATTCATAGATAAGAATAAAAAGGAGCAAATAGATGAAGCTAGTATCTACCACTTTGCAAACTTGCATGCACAAAAGTGACGTACAGAATTGCACCACTGAACCATGTTTCAGATGGAATTCTTGGGCCTGGACATACAAGCAAAACTAATACTTTCTCTTTTTTGCATAGCAAGAATGTATTTATGAATAAACTGTATATCGAACACACCATAGTGTGAAACGTCCGTATTGGCACCCCCAAGACAAACTGAACTACTGCTTCAGTGTAAACCATAAAGAATGAAGTTCCAAGCATTCAAAGTTGGTAAAGGTATGTAATGTCTTTTTCTATGTATCTAATGTCTTTGTCAGTGTCTGGAACCCCAGTGTAATAAAAATATACATCAGAGATGACCAGGAAGGCACTGCAGAAGAATGACCCCATCTTACCTGCAGGAAAATGCGTCCTATTCCACTCAGCAGCTGCACTCTCTGCTGTGGCTCATACTGAATGATGGAGTGATACGTCTCGACTGCCAGAATATAGTCCTGGGGAGGAGTGTGAGGAGAGGAGAGAGATGGAGAGTGAAGGAATAACATACATGGTTATAGAGAGTGGAACATTAGGCAAAATAGATGAGAAATCCAACGTCTGATTGGTTTCTGCAGTACTGTTTGAGGTAGACTGAAATGCTTCCTAGTGTGCATGTAGTTAATGCATATATTACAGGCGGTAAGGTTTGGAAGCAACATTAACTTTTCAGTCAGTAATATGTTAATTAACATCAAACACACAATTTGACCAAATGTACAGAACTAATGTCCAAATTAATTTGATTAGTTCCGGGGTGCCCAAATTAATAACAAACGTAAATAGGTTTAGAACAAAAGTTTTCAAATGTTTTACTGTGTTTTACTACCGAAATACTTTAAAAATACCATTTTAAAGGAAAAATACAGATGTTATATAAAGCATAAAAATGGGTACCGCTTTAGAATAAGACCATCCTTACGAGGGTTTATGTATGGTTTAAAATTAGTTTGTTAATGTTTATTAGGTCATAAACACTTTCTATCATAGTCATAAAGGTCTTAAAAATGACCGATAAGTTATAATAAAATTATCAATAAAGAGCATAAAGGCTTTTCCTACATACACTGTAAGAAAAAAATAAATCACTGCAAGCTTTATTATTTATTATTTAATAATAATAAATATTATTTTATCACCAAATGTGTCAATACCAGTTCTACCCACTAGCTAGGCCTTACAACCTTAACACAGTGCTACTAAGCTGGGAAGATGAAGCCTAGCACATGCATCCTCTGACACATGAGACGCCAGTCACTACATCTTTTCAACCATCTTTTTTGAGCAGTGCATGCTATATATGTAGTATATATAGTAGCCCCCTACAGGACCACCACAGAGCAGGTGTTATGTGGGTGCTGGAGCAATCTCAGCACTACAGTAACACTGACGCGGTGGTGGTGTGTGCTGGGGTGTCCACTCACTATCCACTCTATTAGACACTCCTATCTTGCTGGTCCACCTCGTAGATGTACAGTCAGAGACGATAGCTCATCTGCTGCTGCACAGTTTGTGTTGGTCATCCTCTAGTCCTTTATCAGTGGTCACAGGACGCTGCCCACAGGACGCTGCCGGCTAGACAGTTTTTTCAGTCCAGCAGTGACACTGAGGTGTTTAAAACTCCAGCTGTGTCTGATCCACTCACACCAGCACAACACACACTAACACCCCACCACCATGTCAGTGTCACTGCAGTGCTGAGAATGAACCACCACCCACATTACACCTGCTCTCTGGTGGTCCTGTGGGGGTCCTGACCACTGAAAAAAAAGGTGATGGGGAGGTAACAACGTATGCACAGAACAGATGGAGTAAACTCTGTAGTTGTAGAACTACAAGGTGCACCTATGTGGTAAGGGGAGCTGATTAAATGGATAAAGAGTGTAGATACATTGAGGTGGTTTTAATGTTATGGCTGATCAGTGTATGTAATATATATAATAATAATCATTTTTAGCAACTATCCTAAAATATGGGAGTGCTGCTGCAGCCCCCTCAGCAGCCAACATTCTTTCAAACACAAGTCCTGCAGGAAAAGCCTTTATCCAGCAGATGGCACTGTATCACCACAGAGCTTCCCCTCTCTGGACAAAGAAAACAATCCAAGCCCAACACAGATCCAGCTCTTACAAACAACTAAATGTAGAGCGCCATTCTTCTGGTGACCTTTCTCCAGCTGAAAACAAGCCTGCGCTTTTAGAACCTCACACCCTGCACACATCGCTCCTCGGAATGGAGATCGCATTTTGGATTGGGGGGAATGAAGCATGGGTTGAGTAAATGCCCTTGCTTCTGATCCAATATCCTACTGAAAGCTCATGTCTAGACACTGGGCTGTGAATAGCGGTCAGATGGGTCAAGCAAACAAACAGAACGCCTCTCACTTTTATTAAAGCGTATTGGGGGGTGTGAGGTAAAGTACAACAGTACATGCCTGGATTTAGTGGACCTCTTCCTAACGCTCCTGCTTAAAGTAAGACCTTAAGGAAAAACGGAGGGCTGTGAATAAGCTGCTTATAACTGGGCAACATGCATGCAGGAGGTGTTAACGGAGAGATGCGGCAGCGTTTTGTGACGTGTGAGGAGGATTTCTGAAAAGGGAAAATCCTACTATATGATTTGAAACATTTAGTCTCGGAAAGTTTGATTAGTCCCTATAATAATGACAGACACTAATCAAACCTAACCTAACCCAACCTGTTTGCTGTGGTCAAAGATGACAAAACTTATGTATATCAAAGACAGTAGAGGCTGCACATCTATTGCTCCCAAAATCAATTCACTGTGATGGAATTCAAGTGTGCTGTGCAGGATATTTCTAGATAATTCTAGAGACTGATGTTTACAGGCACTTTAATGGACTAAAACTAGTAGTGACCAACCAAACAGACTGTTGTGATATTACAAGCAGCCTGCATACAAGATAAAAGTAGCATCCTTTTGCTTCACTGCATCAATCGACCCTACCTTCAGAGTCTGTCTAGCAGGTCCTAATACTCCGGAGCTATTCTAAGAAAGCTATACCCACAGCAAACATACAATATTTCACTGTAGTAAAGACAAAACAGCATTTTCACTTCAGAATCGGTGAGGTGTGTCTACTCCGGAGTCATTCCAGCCATCCTATAAGGCACATCAGACCTAAACGCAGAGCAAATGTAAAATTACAGCTGTAATAAAGATGAATGAGCTTCATGTTCATGCTGTTATTTGGTCCAGTCCTTTTTGGCTGCCGTAAGACTCTGCTGGTAGGCTTAGTGGTGCGTGTATAAGCAGAACTACGGTAGCACGTCTCTGCAGCAGCTCTTCTCCACCACCCACATACCTTCATCATTAGCAGACAGTTTGCCATGGAGTACATCACCCGGCACAGACGTGACCTCCACAGCTGAATAGAGGCTGCGAGACAGAGAGATAGAGAGAGAAGAAGAGAGATTGAGGAAAAAAAAAAAAAAAAAAAGACAGGAATAGCCAATTGCAGTCTTTCCCTCCTCCCTTCAGCATCACACACCCTTTCCCCCCTTGCAAGCCATCAATTATTTGTCTGCGAGAGGGAATTATGGCGAATGGCGATGGAGGAAAAAGACTGCGACAATCAAATTCATTTTCCCCTCCGGCTTACTGTAGGCCCCTTCACTGAGCTTGTCTGTTCCCATATTATTTTTCCGCTTGTATGTGTGTTGCTTGTTTGTGCTCATCAACAGGGAGCAGGGGAGCCAGTTGAGTTGAGCTCCAGCTACAGTGCATCTGATGCCTGCTTAGAGATGAAGAGGGACTACAGAAAGATGGTAGGGACAGGAGAGGCTAGTATCTCACGTCGCAATTTTACTGTGGTAAAAGATGAAAAAGCATAAAACACGAGGGAAGGAACAGAGCGGTTCTAATAAGCAATTCACAGAAATGAAATCTGGGCTCCTCTGTGAGCACAGCTGTGTCTCTTTGGAAGAGCAGTTCTGTCTCTGGAGGATAACATTTCCAACATTTGTAAACATTTCATTATGGCAATCGCAGCTATTTGAATAAATGATGAAATTTATTCAACATTTCAGTTCCAAAAAGATCAAAAAAGTGACCGATAACACAGAATGCTCCATGTCGAGTGCAATCAAGACAAAAAGAAAACAGCAACAGTTCAGAGAAAAGTCATACACTCATCATCAAAAGAACAGTTGCACAAATAGCTGCACCCAGAAGGAATCAACCGACTGGAATGAAACTTAGTGGGTAGGTTTGCCAACGTGAGGCATGCAAATGATTCAAGTTTCATGCTCGGCCGTGGATGGGCCTCATTGCTGTACCTGACTGACCCAACAGCCATGATTGTGGACATTCAGGGGAAGGGATGCCCTCCATGAGTCATCCTGTTAGTCCCAGCACCATCGGCAGACAGCTCCACAGCGCAGGACTATATGCACACAGACCATTATGACGAACACCACCTCAACGTCGCCAAAGACTGCAATGGTGTCGTGCCAGACTGTCATGGAGTGAGTCAGAATGGCAGCCTGTCATCTTCAGTGACGAGTCTTGCTTTTGTCTTGTTGGAGATGGCCAACGAATCTGTGTGTGGAGGCACCATGGTCAGAGCCAAGATGAACCGTTTGTTGTCACTTTTCACATGTCCAGAAGGCCTGGTGTCACTCCACCTCCATCCCTACTGCACAATCTGCAGGAACTGTGTGAGAATATTCAGGCTGCATGGGATAGATTATCACAGGACATCATTAGGAACCTCTACAACTCCATGCTGAGATGTCTGGTATGCTGTGTTAACAAACATGGCGCCAATAAACCCATACTGAGAGACACTACTTCTGTATGTGTAGCTCAATAAATATTGCGCATATCAGTCTAAATTGATCATCATTTATTGTTCCTGGTAACCTTTATCTTCCTTCCCTATAGCATTACAATCAGACACTTCCTTCTGGGTGCAACTATTTTTTGATGATGAGTGTATTATCCCTGTACATTTCTGTAGAGTTGTTGGGCAATATGATGATATTAATTATTGCTGGGCTAAATTACTTCAACATAACATGATATTCTGAGCAGATCATGAATAACGTAAGACCTTGTAGAACTCTGACCAATTGCATGCTCCATTACGAAGAGTGAATAATGAGTCTTATTTGACTGGATATAGTGCAGGACAAAATGACTGTATTTTTAGTTTTGGTCAGTGTTTTTTAAATATGATGATACAGGTAAAATAATAAATAAATAAAATTAAGAACAAAAACAGTGCACGCATTATGTAAGAAGAGGCCAGCATTAGTGCTGAACAGGTCCAATGGCTCGTCCATGCCGATGGCATAGGGTGAGGGCAGTGTAGGGGGGGAGCAGCAGCCAGTAACAGCACATGGCCACCATGCTGTCAGCACTTGGCAACTGCTCTAGAGACAGAGACACAGGCTGCAGGATGCTCCACATGGGACACCACATCATAGACTCCACTCTGCACACATTTGTCTTTATATCCACCAGAACCAACACCAGAAAGCTCTGAGCATGCGAGTCAATCGAGTATGCAGGATTTATAGAGGTGTCAGCTTCCCGCCCTGACACCGAAACACACCAGGATCAAACAGCACCGCACTGTAATCCTGTTATTTCACTCAATGCCCACTTGTTAATCAGAGAAGTATAGTCTCAGTTTTTTCCCCTCATTGAATTCCGTAATACATCATCTAATTCTAATAGACCTAATTTATTTAGTAATTTCCGAGTTGTTCTTGAGCTTCATTGAGCTGTGTGGTAATGTGATGCTAGCTTCAGAGAAATATGAAAGTGATGTAAAGAGAAACTACCCGTGTTGACAACATCTTACAGTATGCGGTGACCAAATGTCCATCGTGGACAAACATTTAATGACTACATTTTAAATACTATATAACTTCCATTATTCTAATACTTTGTATTATGTCATAGAATCTGTAGGCAATTTTAAAATGACATTTGGATTTTCTAAATTACTGATGCTAAATTGAAACAGATGCTTAATAAATAAATGACATTGCACTGGCATAAGTGCCCTTGTTCTGAAGTGACAGACACAATTATGCTATACCTTATAAAACTTCCAGTTAAGATTTCCACGTTCCATCAGTTCTATAGCATAAAAAAATCAATTAATAATAATAATAATAATACACTCATCATCAAACTGCAATGCTATAGGGAAGGAAGATAAAGGTTACCAAGAGCAATAAATGATGATAAATTTAGACCGACATGGGCAATATTTATTGAGCTCCCTCAGTATGGTGTCGGGCCGCCATGTTTGCTAATGCAACATGCCAGACGTCTCAGCATGGAGTTGTAGAGGTTCCTAATGGTGTCCTGTGATAATCCATCCCATGCAGCTTAAATATTCTCACACAGTTCCTGCAGATTCTGCTGTAAGAGTGGTTTTGGAGTGACACCAGACCTACGATGCAACCTCTCTCCAACTTCTCCAACTGCTCAGATTGCTCTCTAACTGTTCCCCGAGGCATACTTTGCTTGCAAAGGATGTGACCAACACAACAGCATGAGTCAGAATGGAAAACATGCAAAACAGGACAACCTTATACAGACAGTCAGGTACAGCGATAAGGCCCATCCTTGCTTATGTCACATGCATGGCTGAGTGTGAAATGTGAATCATTAATATGTCTCACAATGTTAACCCTACCCACCAAGTTTCATTCATGTCAGATGATTATTTCTTCTGGGTACAACATTTTTTCAATGATGAGTGTAATAATGATAATAATAATAATAATAATATTTATTCATAGACTTTCATACCGCTGGCAACACTTTACAGACAGTAAACATGTCAAACTCATTTGTTGCTCTTATCTAGGCCACTGCCTTATACGTTCAATTGCAGTTCAATGATGCTTCATAACAGTGTTATGAATGGGGGAAAAAATGTTTCCCACTTTAGTTTATGCGCGCTTAGATTCAATACTGACAGACTGTGCATACTGACATGAGCTGATCATAAATACTCATGTGTTTATTTTGCAGGATGTTATTCAAAGCACAAAAATGGAGGCAACCTTTTAATCAAGTAGGATGCACAATGATTCCTGAACCCTGTCAGTATCTGTCTGTTACTGATTTTATAAAACTCATCGCCATCGGGCTGATGCTCAGATTTGGCTGCTAAAATGTCTCCCAAAAACCTGCAGGTGGTTGAACAGCCCAAGAGCTCCAACTATGAGAGCAAAGGCGACTGGATGTATTGCCTTGGACGATCACTTGTTCCCTGTTATATAGGATGTTGAGTTTTGATGACTGCTTCGGCTTGAGCATCCTGAGTTACGTCACACTGAATCCAGTTGTTGTTATGTTTACAAAGTAGACCTAGCGGAGCTACACAACACATATTCATAAACTCATTCATGATAATTTGACATCCATTAGCCCTACCACAGACATGTGGACATGTGACGTGAGTCCTGAATGTGTTCCCAGTTTAATCGTGCACACCAGACGCATTGCATAGCATAGAATCACACGGCGCCTTTATAGACTGTTGGGATAGAAAGCCGATAAACCCCAGATTCTAGTTCAATTTCTCCCTTTAAATTCTGTGCGTTCTGCATCACATAACACGCTTGGTATCAGTTTACTACCTCTTCACAAACTGGCTGCTGTGGAGCTGAAGGATATGAGCAGTAATGTAAGAGCTCTAATGTACATGTTTCAACTCCAAAGTGCTTGTTAATGAGTTGATTAGGATCCAATGTGCTGGAAGCAGAGAGAACACAAAAGGACCAGGGTTGGGAACCACGGGACTAGCTGGAACTCATTTTGAAAGAGCTTGAAGCGCCTAATTTATAATTCTCATACCCCAGTATGGTCCCAAGTTGAAACTGCAATACCTGCTGTATATATTTGGAGGTAAATTCTATAATGCTCAAAAGTTCTCAACATCATACAGACAATTCTCAGCATCCCTCATGTAATAAATGACAGAGCATTGGGCTGAGTGCAGTACCTTGTCTGTTCTCCTGAGTAAGGGTCATCATGCTGCCGTCCTCGGCCAGGCCCTCCTCCAGGTTAGCCAGGATCTGCCCACGGAGGAGAACAGTTTAAGAAGTGAGGCTTCTGGTATAGACTGAAATGTTTTTAAGCTAGACATTAAAAGGTACTTTAAAACACCTTTTATTTAACAAGCTTTTCAATGACAAATAATATTTTGTTCCTACACATTTATAGTATACTATATACTATATAATATATTATAGTATATATAGTATACATATGATCACTTCACGTTATTTATGTTATAACTCTCAGTTACAAACGTTATACAGCTTTCTCAATTATTACAGAATCGTCTGCAGCTCTGTTCATCATATTGGACGCACCTAAAATCTTTTTCTGCTACTATTTTTATATGCTTCCTGAAAATTATGTGAAACCTATGAAGCTGGAGAACCAACCCGGTTAAATGACTGACAACAGTGATTCCAGGCTTCCTAATGCTAATGTATGTACTTGGTGCAGCATAGGAGAGGCAGGCAGTCTGACGGAAAGTTCTGGACTTGGGGAGGGCTGGACTCACTTTCTGACAGACGCTCCTCATGCTGTGCAGGCGGTCCAGAGACTCCTGGGGCTTGTTTAAGTACTGAGGCAGCTCAGCGTGCAGCACGCGCATGGAGAATGGCACCATCGAGCCTGAACAAACATAAGCAGAACACAGCCGACTTTAGACACATTCACTACTGTTCGGAAGTTTAGAACAGCTGTTCACACATTCCATATCAATATTACTACAAAAAAAAAAGATAAAATATCTTAATTATTGTAATATGCTAGCCATGTGCAATTTATTACATTAAACAAGTTTATTATCATTATTAGGAAGCTTTTTTAAAATGTATCCAAAACGAGTGCTCAAGAAAAATCTACAATATGAATATGAAGTATCGTAGTATTTGAATTTACACTGTATATGTACAATAATATACACCCATCAGCAATAACATTCAAACCCCCCCTGCACTCACTGTCCATTTTATCAGCTCCACTTACCACATAGAAGCACTTTGTAGTTCTACAGTTACAGACAGTAGTCTATCTGTTTCTCTGTTTCTCACCTTTTACCCTGTTCTTTAATGGTCAGGACCCCCACAGGACCACCACAGAGCAGGTATTATTTGGGTGGTGGGCCATTCACAGCGCTGCAGTGACACTGACATGGTGGTGTGTTAGTGTGTGTTGTGCTGGTGTGGATCTTACAATGGAGTGTTTAAACACTGTGTCCACTCACTGTCCACTCTATTAGACACTCCTACCTTGCTGATCCACCTTGTAGATGTAAAGTCAGAGACAATGTCACATCTGCTGCTGCACAGTTTGCGTTGGTCATCCTCTCTTCCTTCATCAGTGGCCACAGTTTTAGTTGGTGGATTAATCCAGTAGTGACAGTGAGGTGTTTAAACACTCCAGCAGCACTGCTGTGTCCGATCCACTCACACCAGCACAACACACACTAACACACCATCGCCACCTATGTGGTAAGTGGAGGTGATAAAATGGACAGTGAGTGTAGATACATTGAGGTGGTTTTAAATGTTATGGCTGATTCAGATATATATGCGTATATATATATATATATATATATATAGTACATATAAACATTCTGTATATAAATAAAACCAGGTACCCTGTACTGGTGCTCTAAAGTACCCCTCTGACTAGTTCCATTACTTGTAATCAATGGAACAAATGTCTGTAATATTAGCTGAAGGCTTCTCATGCCAAACAAGTGTCATTTACTTCATGCCATCTTGCAATTACTGGCAAAAGCTGTTCATTAATACTGAACATTCAATGCTTATTCATGTGTTAGGTAGCCTCTATGTAGATAGACATCAAATAGTGTTGCTGAATATTTATTATTATTATTATTATTATTATTATTATTATTATTATTAAATGAGTGATTACAAAAAAGAAAAGCCTTTCATGCTCATTCTCTCAAAACCTATCCACATTTCCTTCTTTCTCCATCTCTGCAATAAGTTGAGATATGTGCTTATGACCTCCGTGCTGGCTTTGATCGGCTAACTCTTTGATATGTGGAGGGCGCCTGAGGCTGTATGCCAGGGTGAGAGGTCACCTGACCCAGACAGGACCAGCCTTAATGTCTGGACTGATTGCTTTAGCTCTTTAGAAGAATCTGTCACCGAGCTCAGTGCTGCAGTGGTCAAAGTCTTGCTCTGCCATTTATACCTTATGCGGAAGCTTTTGATAGCTGAAAATGTCTTTTCGATAAGTTTCCTTTCCACCAACTTCTTAAATCTTAAAATGGAGTTTCTATGCATTCAAAAACGTGTGGTCAAGGAAATGGAGACAAAAGCAGGCCTATTCGTAACGTCTGCATAGCTACGAGGCCTTTACACAGGAGAAATCTAATTAGACTCTTTGTATTTCAAAGCAAAGCCACATGTGAAGTTGTCATTTTTGCCTGGAATTCCTGTTGGGATAGTAATTGAAGTGTAACTGAAAGCGGAAAAAGACAAACACATTCAAAGAGACTAAATGGCCTATAGCTGTGACCAAACCTGGTTTTTTTCCTGTATCTTTTCCTTTTTTACATGCTCTAACATGCATACCTTCAGTTGCATTATAATTCCATTAAATGTTTCTTTCACCTTTAGCTACAGCATGTTAAAAAGGCTTTCAAAGCCCTCCTTCGCACCTACATTTGAGCCAACTGCTTTAGCCATTCTTTCAATCAGTGGGTACTCTATCTGAACAGAAGGGCATTCGCAGTTTAACTGTGTCTTAATATATCTACCTGCGGATGAATAAATGCTTTTTATTCCAGAGACTCAAGCAGAGCACTTAGTTCCTGAGCTGTTACCTCGTCTTCCTGGGTACACCGTAGGGTAGTACTCATAGTACAGATCAGGCTGATCCAGGTTACCGAAAGGCTCAAACTCCAGTTCGGCGTTCTGGAACAGGCTCAGCTTAACCAATAGAGCCAGACGCACAAACCACAACTGCAAAGAGAAGAGGAACAACAGGCTTATGTTAGAAACTGTGCAACTAGGGCTGTCACTACTGATTCAATTAGCGTAAACCAAGTAATCTACTAAGGGGAAAATGCTTAACAAGACTTAACTGAACAATAACAAACATGCATATCCTATATTAAAATATTTTAATATTTATATAAGAATAGATATATTATATATAATTTATCTCACCATAGGCCACTTTCAACATTTTTCACGACACACGTTGTTTTTTATTTACATGTCTGCTATGTTACGGTTGATGCTATCTTTATTACAGCAATAAAAAAAGAGTTTTTGATGACATGGTGTCACCTGTTGTTGCATGTCTAAAATTGTTACAAATGAACGCACAGTATTCTGAAACAGTACATTTATTTTGTATTAATATAATAATAATAATAATAATAATAATAATAATAATAAAAAAGTATAATAGTAATAACGTTTTTTTTTATTGTTACAGAACAGTTAGTTGTAATTATAGTGGGAATGAAATTATAAAGTAATGGTAAGAAGTTCCTGTCTTTTTTGAAAAACTCATTTCTAAATCTACTTTAATCAGCATTTGGATGAAAATGATACAAAGACAAGATATGTGATGTTTCATCTTAATAGTTTCATTGTTTATTGTAATTATATATATAGATTCTCAAACTGATGTTTGCAACAGCTTTTAAAAAAGCTGAGACATGAACAATTTAAGACCAATATCAAAAACCTCTCATCAAAACCTTTTACAGGTGATGCAGTCTTGCTTGCATATGAAAAGCACATCCAGGAAAGGCCTAGTTCTTTATGAGTGAGGACAGGTTGAAGTTCACCTTGACCACAGTTTTTGCAATAGCAAAAAAATCCACAAATCCAATATAACATTCCTCAGCCAAGGACTGCAAGGCTTTCAGGTATTTCACCCTGTACAATGCAGAATACCATCAAAAGATTCAGGAAATCTGGAGAAATTTTGTGCATAAAGGAAAAGGCTGAAAATGAACGCATGTGACCTTCATCCCTCCAGACAGCACTGCATTAAAAACCAGCATGTTCTTTAACCAGTGTTGAGTTCATGGGGGTATTAATGGATAAACTGTATATCAGTGAAAGCACCATTAACGCTAAACACATTTTGGAGCAGTATATACTGGCTTTCAGATGCTGTGTTTTCCCCCCAAATGATTATTAAGCACTGTTAAAGGTAAAAAAGGTAAAAGGTGAAATATTGTGCTTTTATTTAGAACAAGCCAAACAGAGTTTTCAGATCACTACTTTCTGTTTTTATTGGCACTTCAGAAACTTTTTTTGTAAATGGAGTTGTAAATAATAAGTTTAGTAAGTTTAATAAGGTAACTTGCTGGTAATAAAATGGAAAAAATATTAGTAACAAACTCTGATTAACCCTAACCCTAATATTACCCTCCCAGTTGACACAAAAAATAAATAGGTATAAAGTGAGTAATATTAAACAATTTGACAGTCACTGCAACCTTTGCATATGAATAAGGTGTCCAGCTCTATCAGCATAATATCTACTTAACGTATTTCTAGAGTTTTGTAATATTAGAATATTTAGCATTAGCCAAATTTACATGGTATCGATGTTGTACAATACTGATTCATTTGTTTCAACTGTGTTTCGTTCCTCTGTAAGTCTGTAAGTGGTCAGGTGCAGTATGATACAAACATAGTTACATGCTGTAATTACAGGGAATCTAAATGGCACTGGAAATGCCAAGTTAACTTGTTTCTCAGTTACTGCACTTCACACCATGTGAACAGCTAGAAAAGGATCACTATATATCATTATTAATATCATTACCATTACAATTATTAACTTAAATTATTTATTACTAATAACCTATATATTACTAACAAACAATATAACCTAACCATATGATTGCCCATTTATTACTGGCTTGTAACTATCATCATGGGCTTTTTGAGAAGCCAAATTTTAATGAATGTTTTCCTGGATGTTTTTCATTTTTGTTTCTAAATCTGTTTAATCGTTAACCATTAACAGTCCTAAGGTAATGAAAATGCTTAGTAGGCATTCCGCATTTGCTGCAGCTCCAGGAGGCATTTTTCATAAACATTCAGCGAATACTGTCGTTCCAGCATTTTTCAAATCCTTATACAGCCCACAACCACAAGAGTGCCATAACGTGGAGAAATGGTGAGTCAAAG
Source organism: Semaprochilodus insignis (assembly GCA_034552555.1). Classification (NCBI taxonomy): domain Eukaryota; kingdom Metazoa; phylum Chordata; class Actinopteri; order Characiformes; family Prochilodontidae; genus Semaprochilodus; species Semaprochilodus insignis. Next base: position 27,923,222 of record CM067483.1, on the reverse strand, counting down.
TTTGAATCATCTAAGGACCTAATCTAACTCTTTAGCCTAATGTGGTTTATATGGCCTGTAGGGCTAAAACTTTCATAATGCAAGTCAGTAGTTTTCCAATAACAAAGGGAGAGTGAGAAGAGTGTAATTTATGCACGCATGCCACTGGAGGTTGAGACATCAGAGAGATGAAGTGCTTTGATATGGCCGACGTGCCAGCCAATGGGAAATGGGTATGTTTGCGTGGACAGAGTGGGCGTAGGGCCAGAGAGCTGAGCTTCAGTGCTACTTCAAACGCTCTGCGTGTTACACCGGCACTGAAACAGCACACTACACAGACCTTTAACTAAGGTGCCAACATATTTTTCACATGGGCAAAACACAGCACTTCAGAGAGAATACCAAAATGCTTATTCTGAATAATAGCCTACATAAATAACAGCAGCTGGGATGCTGTACAAGCTTTACATCCAGTGTGGCAGCCATAAAGATCCAACTAGAGCTACATTATACCGTATGCTTTATGGAAAAGATCTGTCTAAGATAAATAATAACGCTGCCATTGTGTTTAAATTCAGCTCTGCTCCTAATCAAAATTAAAGGTGAATTAGTTTCACGGTCCTTCCAACATTTGGGAACATTTAGTTTTTCAAATCATTTTAATACAGATGACAATATTCTCTTTGTCTGATTGTAATAACCTAACATATTAAAGATTATCCAGGTTTATTTTAAGGAAAGCGCTTGCAAACATTGTACAGTACAAAGACCACCCTTCAGTAATTTAATTTCCAGTTAAAACAGACATTAAATTCATTATTAATTTTTTGTGCCAGGAACAAAACCAGAAACATGTATAACAGACACTTACACAAACAACAACTAAATATATATGTACTAAATACTAAATATACTTTCTATTTTCAGCTTCAATATTTTTCAAGATATTAGCTTTCAGTTTTTGAAAGTGTATATATGTGTATGTATATTTCAGAAGTTGGTTGGATTTTCAGCTTCTCATTGGATTTTTCTTATCATGGTGAAAAAGTAACATATCCCAGTGGCTTGGTAGTTCATCATTAATGACCCCCTTAATTACTGTCTGTAACTGTGCTCAGAAAGTCAGAATGACTTTTTTTTGGTCATCTCATCCAGCGTTTTTTGAGAATCGAAGCACATGATTTTCTGGTGCACCATTCAAGTTAAAAAGCACTGCAAACTTTTAAAGTGGTGCTTGTTAGCCTTAGCTATTAGCATAGCTAGCATGATAACGGCTCTGCTCACCACAGCACATGATTCTGGCACCTAAAGCACAGACGCAACTTAAAATGACCGAAAATAATAATTAAAATCTGAGAGTTGAGCAACTGCTGATGCGACACTAAGGTGAAATTACACCTGCTGCTCACAATCCAAATAAGCCCAAACACTTTCAGCGAAACTGAGAAAGAGCTTCTTGACAGCTACACACACTTTTACACTACAAAAATGATGTATTGGCAGGAGAAATCATCTTAAATCTAGTCAATATATCTAATATTTCTCATTGTTGGTTTATGATGAGATTATTCAACTTCTGAGCTTCAATGTAAGAACTTTTTAATGATTCAATTAATTTATTTTAAGACACTTTTAAGACACATAGCATTGAGTTGTCTCCTCACAGCGAAAGGTTGGACACAAACACTGTGGATGTATTCGGATCTGAAACAAGAGTGGAGCTTAATTTTCTCCAGTCTCTCAAAATGGACGCTGTTTATATCATGGGGACAGTTTCGGTGTTGTACTCGGTCCTGTACGATTATTAGCAGTTTCAAATTGTGGCAAAATTCACGCAAAGTATATATAAATATCTGTTCATGCAAACCAAACCACTGCAAGGCTTATTTACCTTGTGTGTTTAAAAGAGAAAGGTTTCATTTCAATAGAAAGCAAGGTGTCCCCAAACATTTGACAGGCAGTGTGCATGAACCCCAGCTGTTGATAAAACCTCTAGTTTTAGTGCCAAGCAGTTCCCTCAAGCTCTGGTTTGAGCCAGAACTGTAATTCACTATTCCACAAGGTCTTCTTTCCTGGTCATGGCATGTGGTCAGAAGTCTGGCCAATGTCCTGAGACTACATAGCCCAGGTGGCTGTGGTGCTCTGCCTCACCTGCAGGGAGTCGGTGGTGTGGCTGGAGGGTTGGCCGCTCTTGCCGTAGCCCTGGCCGTGAGCGGTCAGCAGTCTGCCCGTCAGGTCCACCGCTGCCCTCCAGTTCTTGGTGCTCTTGTTGGTGCGAGAGACAAGGTGAGAGAGAAATGAACCCATTAAGCCAACAGCTGCTCACACAGGAGGAGAGGATGTATGCATGTGTGTGAGTGTGTGTGAGTGGATGTGAGTGTGCGTCAGTGTGTGTGAGCACAGCACTGTCCCCCTCATCCGTAACGATGACAAGGTCACAGTGGCCATCCTCTTTAAACCAGAATGCTATTCATTACTGCTAGACCTTTAGTTAAGGGCCTGAGGAGTTATAGCATCAGAATGAAACAATATCAGGACTACTGGAATCACCTGCGAGCGCAGACCCAGAAGTACAAAACAGGACATGACAACACGGACAACATGGAGTTCAGGTTGAACGATTTTGAGGAAATGTTATCTTGTGATATTTGAGCCTGTGATATCACCCCCACAAACTAATCCCAATACAGCAAACTCTCACTCCAGGAATTGAAGAAGGGAATTAAGTCAGTGCTAAATTATTATTTAAAGTCAACCTGTTATAATTTCCAGTGTTATGTAGCTTTATGCACATGTAAACTGTCTGCAAAGCTTTAAGGGCAAAGTACACGCCAAAGGGAGAAACTCTCTCCCACTGAAATCACTTTACTCAGTTTACTGAAAGGCCTCAATGGAATTCCAGCCCTTTTCTCTGTTACAAGGTGATGTCATCTCGTAACATAACTCTTACTGCCGCCTACCAGTGAGCAAAAAAAAGTCCTGCTCCAGTCTAGGTGGTGAAGGTGGAGCAGGTCTACCAACTTGTTCCACCTGATCAGGATCAGATTATTACAGCAGAATCGACACCGTTGTGTGGACGGAACATGTAGTAGAATGCTGCTCTGGTGGCTGACCAGTCAGAACAGAGTGGGTGAGCTGACCAATCAGAGCACACTAGGCTCATTTCGAAGTGAGGCTTAAAGACACAGGACCTTGAACAGGCTGTTTCAGACAGAGGATGAACACAGATGTACAGTTTGAGGAAAATATTGTTTAAACTGAAGAATCATTATCAACATTAACCAAGATCATAACAGGTCCCCTTAAGGCTGCTAGATAAAAACAAAATACCATATTGCAATTACACTGCTACAATCCCATTATAATATACCTATGCTCATGTTCCAAAGTTCGGAGTCACTTGCTAAATTAATATTTACGGACATTTGTTAAGCTTCCAGCTACAAATGAGTTATAAACTATAAAGCAGTAGCAGTAGTATAATTCCAAAAATGTGATTTACAACTAAACTGTTTATATATTAGAGAAGAAGATACGAAGGGTTTTGTATTGAGGAATCATTAGTGAAGCTTCAATGTCATGGGTTCAAGATTGGCCTGCATTACCTTAGAACAAAATTCAAGTTGGATGATGGGATGATTCGTGATTCATGTAAACACCCAAAGAACATCAGCGATTGTTCAGGATGCTCAAAACACAGAACAAAACACTGGTGATTGGTTAGGGACTCATCTGCCTGTGGTGTCTGTCTGTGATATTAGTACTGCAAAAGCAGATGTCATAATAAGAACTACAGAACGATACACTGTGAACCTCCGCTGTGAGAGCAAAAACTCTCCCTTTCTCAACATTACAATCATATTTTCAGCTTCCCAGATCTTCCACCTCCAAACCCACTCCCTCTCTTTCTCTCTCTCTCAGGCCGCACCTACTCGACTCTTTGTCTCTCTCCTACTGTACTTCTCTTCCTCTGTCCCTCAGAGTGCTTGCTCAGTCTCTCTCTGCACTCTAACGTGTGTCTCCCTGGTTCACTCTCTGCAGCCCCAGCGCCTCTAAATCTTCATTAGAGTGGGAAATGAAGCTGAAAACGACTGGCAGGGAAATGGGCAAAAGCAGCTGCAGCCACTGAGACAGAACATAAAAAAGTCAATGCAGGTGGAAATGGGGGTCCATTATGATGTACTGCAAATTTGGGGTTTGTAAGGTACCTGCAAAACAGATAAAGTGTTTGTAGTAGGCTTTGCTTTAAAGGGCACACAGACATGCTACTGTTTCACACTGCACCAAAACGAAACGAGTGATTCTATGAACGGGAAAAAAGGATGAAGATATAAAAGATAACGGTCAGACAAACTGACCAAGCTGCTGCTAACATTCATTACTCACAAAGTCATACTGATGTCTGGTTGAGTGGTGATCTACAAGTGTGTGATATCAAGTAGCTTAGCTAACAACACACAAGAAACAAAAAGATGGAAGTTTAGGGCTGCACTAATATGGGAACCATGGCCTGATGCCAAAAGCTGGTAATTTTTTCATATGTCATCTGATGCTGATTTATAAGTATTTATAAACTGCAAACAGTGAGACCACCTGGATTAACATTACACAGAAGTATAGTATTCATTTCTATAGCAAACCTTCCCAGCCTTATCTAACTCACGGCCCACACAGTAGACCATGAGAGCTTCTGCGGCCCACAAGATTCATCTGACCAGATCATATAGTGCAAGGAAACATAATACAATAATCAGTGGAGCCTGTCAATTAAGCTTGATGTTATAAAATAACGCAACACACAAAAAAAAAACCAAAACATATTTTATCATCATTTCATGAGTTAGTTGATGTTGTTTGGCAGCTACCAAATGCTGGAAGACATGCTACAAAATATGAAGACTGTGAAAGGAGATGCATATTTAGATACATATTTGTTTAGCCTGCAAATGATAAGATAATTTGTTTGGCTTTGAAGCATTACTAAAAAAACTATTATTAAAAAAAAGAAAACAGAGCGGCAGTTCCTCTATTCTGTTCTTGGACACATGAAGCCTAAAGGTCTTTTACAGTATTTGGTTTTGCAAACTTTCACCAGCAGCATGACTTGTTTTGTTTATCTTCTGCTTTCTCAAGGGTTAGGATGCAAGGGATGCAATAAGCATCGCTAGGAGTAGCTCACACGGGACTCGAGCGGAGTTACAAACATCCGAGCTGCATCCGAAAATTGTTAGAAAGTTCCAGATCCTGAATGAAATTCTCTGTGCTCCTTTTACTTTTCCGGAATTAAGAGAAGCCCACTAATGTCATCATTTGCCTATTTTGTGAGGTGCATCAGAGATCTTCGTCAGCTCATCAGTTTGTTTGTTGCTGTAGCGGAATGATAATGTTCGGACGACACTGCTGTTTTTTTCTTCTCTGTGGTTTGGTTTTCTCAGTCTGAGACACTTTGGCTCGTGCACTTGTAGGTGGTTCAGCTTTAGGACCTTTCCTTGGGAAAGACTCCATCTGTCACTATAAATCCGTGATGGATCAATCCCAGAGAAATGTTTCGTGAAGGAATTTGCAAGTGTATAGAAGCGTACAGTCATACGGGTCTACCAGCAGTGGCTAAAATCCCAGTCTACAGGAAATTCCCCTCAGAATTGTGTCAGGGAAGGCATCCACCAAATCTGGACCAACTGTGCAATTCTTTGATGCAAGAATGTCTGAACATTGATGTGGCCTACATCCAGAAACTTATCCAGTACATGCCAAATCAAATCACATCAGTTATTCATGGCTGTGGAGGTATTACATGCTATTAGGTACAATTCAGTCACAGGTGACTCATTTTTTTCTGGTAAGCTTATTATGACCTGTTTTTTCAAATAATTAATAATAATATGAATTATTTAATAACAATAATAATAATTAATAATAATTAATAACACTGTAACATACTGTACCAAATGCTGAAATGATAATAAAAACGTAAGATATTTCAGTACAGTAGCCCAGCAGATATTTTAGTATAGCAGCCCTGCATGACCTACATTATACTATAGATTATTCTAAACTACAATCAATCAATCAATCAATCAATCCAACATTCTTACGGCAAGAGAGAGCAGAAGAACTATAGATGTTTACTATAAAAACTACAAAGTGTTTTTGCATCGCCATTAGCTTATCTAATCATAGCTAATCATTATTAATCCATCAAGAAGGTAAAGATTATTATTTTTTATTCTTTTTATCTTGTTTCTAAAACACCCAATTGAGTTTAATGAGCCTAAAGAGTGATAGTCCTAAATCAGGCTAAAGGGAAGAGTTGAAAAAGCAAACTAGCCGGCTTCAAAGTAAGGGCAACCACTGAAAGGAGTCAGGAAAAATGTGGGGAAAAATGAAGCCCATGGAGAGGAAGAAGTAAGTGAGCAGGCTATGTAACTCCAAAGGAAAAAGAACAGAGAGGAGAAGAACCATTTGGGGATTCCTTACACAGAGAAGACAGCATCCCAAAAGAGAGAGAAACAGAGGATGACACCAGAGATCTTCCCATCAGGAAGATGTTAAAAGGAGAGAGAAGCAAACACAAACCAGGGCAAAGCAGTTCTGCTCACTGTCTGCTCTCTCTCTCCCTCTCTCTGGTGGAGATGAATGGCAGGTGCTCTGGCTTTAGCTGTATGTAATTGAAAGACTCTTCACACGTGTACGCTCTATGAGCCTCTCTAACTCCTCTACAGTGACCGTGCTGGATTAGTCTTATTATCTTGGGCTCTTCACAGAAAGAGCTTTTGGATTGCCGCAGCAGCTCATGCAAAGGACCTGACCACTCAGACTGCCCTAAAGCCACACATACGTTAGCCTGGTGGCAGTGATATAGAAAAATGTAATACTTGTAAAACATACTAATAAAAATAATAAATGTAAACTATCTTCACAAGATCATCTTTCTGAGGCCTGCTAAAAATTTGGAATGGAAAAATATACCAGAGAAAAGATCATAGTTCATACTATGTAAAATATTATATGGTATAATACACAAAACCCCACAGCAAAAAGGGGATTGTGCAATAAAAATAAGCAAGTAAATAAGAATTCAGCAACAGGGTTATGATCTTCCTCATTGCACAATCTTTACTGAACTCTAGTAAGAGTCTTTTTAGCCTGTTGAAAAACTATTAATCTTTGTTTATAGCCACTAGCCTCCATAAACAATAATAAATAGCATTAATTCACTGAGGGACACCTCCTTGTATCTACACTCACTGTCTATTTTATCAGCTGCACTTACCATATAGGAGCACTTCGTAGTTCTACAGTTACAGACTGTAGTCCATCTGATTCTCCGTACACTTTGTTATCCCACCACTATCCCCTTCATAAATGGTCACGACCCCCACAGGACCACCACAGAGCAGGTATTATGTGGGTGGTGGATCATTCTCTGCACTGCAGTGACAGTGACATGGTGGTGGTGTGGTGGTGTGTTGCACTACTATGACTGGATCAGAAACAGCACACCACCACGTCAGTGTCACTGCACTGTTGAGGGTGACCCACCACCCACATAATGCCTTCTCTCTGGTGGTCCTGTGGGGCTCCTGACCACTGAAGAATGGAGTAAATGGGATTAACAGAGTATGCAGAGCAACAGATGGACTACAGTCTGTAAGTGTATGACTACAACGTGCAGAATAATAAAAATATAATTAATAATGAAAGTAAAAACAAATTAAATACAATGCAAGAGTGAGTTTATAAACACATCTCTCACTAACTGATTAGGATTTCTGTACAGCTTGTCTAACCTAGCAACAGATGCTGTGAGAGGACACATTTGTGGGCGGTACAAGGATAGATCAATTGGGCAATGTTCTGTGATATCTGAATAGGTAAGTGTACTGTGACTAAATGATAGATTAGTGATAATAATAAAAATAATCATCATCATCATCATCATCACCATCGTTACCATATTACCCTGGCCTTCATTACCGTATATCCATACTATCTGTTCACCATTAAAAAATGAAGATGTTTGTGCTAGCAACCCTAAAAAAAACAGCAGGTGCACACTAATCGATGACTGCACTGTGAAGCTGACCACAACACATCCTGATCACTTACATTCCTCTCAATTTCCATCAGCTCAGACACCTGAAATATAGACTGCATGTATAAATAATAGAGGACTCATCACAGACTTTTGCTGATTTTTCATTTTACGAGAGAAAAAGTGCCTAGAAGGCCAGACTGTAACTGTACCAGTCCAACCTCTTACTGGGAATAAACCAATCAATAGCTCAGTATCATCTATTTTAACTTCCCTCACATTAAATTATTCAGGCTATTTGGAAATCTGCCTCTTTGGTTCTCTGCTTCAGTGTCACCCAATCAATCTGCTTCAACTGGGCCACATTTCAGCATAAGGATGGTGGTTCCAGTCCTAAAATCTGATTGGCTGAGCTATGTTATAGATATACACACACAATACACGCCCACCTATGGCCCCTTACAAATGATCTCTGTATCACTGTGCCACAACACGAAACAACCTTGTGCTGTTAATGAAATCATATTTGACTCTAATACTATTTGCATGAACTGCTGAGTGCACTGACAACTTTATTTTCTTAACTAGAACTACACTGGTCAGCTAGCAAACATGCTAAACAACCCTATCATTAATATCACTGGCTCGAATTAAAGTACTAACAAGAAAGTCAACTGAATGGCTTAGACTCCCAAATGTCCATGTTGCTGTTAGCAGTAGCATCAAACCCAGACTGCAGGTAACAAGTTCATTAATTGTCTTTAGGTCATCACATAACCCCAATCACCAATACATTCATCTGAAGTTCTGCCACAGAGCTTATATGACACCCAGGATAAGACATTTAATAGGTTTAAGTTCTCACCCTTACTGTACATTCTGTCCATATAGGACTTTGGGGACCTTTACGCATATGACGTGAGACTGACCAAAAGTCTACACCTACAATCTCCCCTCTGATTAAGATGCACATCCCCATGGACCCTGAACTGCATTGGCTCAATGATGAATCAGGACTCTCCATCATCAAAAGATCTTGGAAAATATGTGTGGCTGGCTTAACAGCAGTTACCCACTCATAACCTATCCATACGTCACTGGCTTCATACCCTATTGGGACATTCTTTATCTGGAATTATCTGCATCTGCAACACAGCCCCTAGAACTCTTCATACATGGACTAAGGGAATGTCCAAAGTGAAGTCCAAATATGTACTGCATTGAGGATGAACAACAATAATAATAATTATTATTATTTATTATTATTCATTCTTAATTAATTTTTAAATAAATCATAACTTTTTTTAAATTGTATTTATTTTATCATATTTTATGCTGGATGCCATTTTATAAAAGCATGAATCCACTCAAAGCTGTGTGTCACTGTGATTTTATCATGGGGAAGAAGATTTTGGGCACTCCGCCTCATGTCGTACCTAATAAAACCCTCCACCGTGGCAAAATTTTATTATTGCTTTATAGAAACCCCTGTATCTATGAACAGACTTAGATATATCTATGACAACAGGTTGTACATTTGAAAATGGTTCAGGTAAGCAGTTCCGTAGATTATTTGAGAAAGATTTCGGAACCTAATACAATATGCTTGATTTTTTGTTTCCATGGGGGGTCTGTGACATGACCAGAAAGGTGAGTTTGAATTAAATGACCCCATACTAAGGACAGATGGACCAAAACGTAGCCTACGGCTTCTGCAACACCAAACTAGCATCCACCTGCTGACTCAGTCCTCGTAGCAAACATAGACTGTGCAATTTCAAGTCACAAACTTTTGATCCCACACTTCACCACTGTTTTGCATCAGTGATTCAGTAGCGCCCGGCTTGTGCTCCCAAATGCGTAGAGGGAGAGGACGTGAGCGCGTGCTGAGGAAAAAAAAAACAGAGCCTTTCTGCAGTGCGGGCTATTAAAAGCAAGTTGGGGGAAAATACACACAGCAGACTACTCTGCAAATGAGCTTCAGCACCAGATCAAAACGGGTGATTCCACTAAATAGTGCTGAAGATCAAAAGTTCAGCAGTTTCCCTCAGCAAAATGAAGCACGAAAACAGACGAACCATACACTGCTGCCGTCCTCCAGAGAGAGCTGCCTCCAGACAAAGAGGCTTCCACTATTTTAACATTCCCTTACATAGAACTCCCTCGCCGCCGCTGTGTAGCAGCATATTAAACTTTAGTTTAACAGGAATGATCTTAATGACAACGATAGAAGGGCTGGGTGAATTCTGCGGCACTCCTGTCTACACTCTGAAAAATAAAAGGTGCACCGATATGGGAGTTGTTTGCCAATGGCGATACATACAAATGTATAAATTATTGTAGAAACTGGACCTAAATCTACCTGGATTACAGAGGAATACAACATGTATTTCAGTATATATATATATATATATTCTTGTTCAATATAACAAGTGGTTTCTCCAAATTCAAAGTGACCACTGCAGTTTCTGAATTACTCAAACCCCTTAATAGAATCCCTCATAAGAGCACACCTCCACAAATCAGGTGTTGTCTCAAGCAGACACGATCAAGAGGTAATCAAAGGCTTCATTAGTTGCATCATGTGTTTGAGATTAAGCACATCAAACACCTGGACTGGCTAGGGGATTTGCTGACTGTGACATTTGATTGAATGTTAGAAATATGTCAAGTCAAGAGGGTTGTCCAAAAAGAACTCTGCAGCACTCCTGTCTACTGGTTAGGGACTCAATCGCTTATGGTGCCTGTCTGTGATATTGAAAAATAAAGGGTGCACCGATTTGGAAGTTGTTTGTCAACGTCCGATACATACAAATGTATAAAATATTGTAGAAACTGGACCTAAATCTACTTGGATTACAGAGAAATACAAAATGTATTCCGTTACAAAAGCAGTAAACGAATCAAATACAGATACAAACATCCTAACTCTTATCCTATCTTATCTGCTTAGTCACCATGAAAAGTTCTTCCAGGACTGCAGTTTCTAAGTTCATAATCGAATCCTAAAAACAGACAGGAAAAGAGCATTACAGAAGCCTCCTAACTTGTCCAAAATGTCCTAAACCCAGTACTAACTTTAGGATAACCCTAGCGGCTTCTTACCATTTTTCGTTACGTGCAATGCCTACCGTTAGCTGGGCTGTCAAAGAACAGAGAGTAACAGATAGAACAAGTATAGAGACAGTACAACAAGTTAATGCTAGCTATAATTAGCATTACGACTTTACACTTGGTTACAAGGCAATACTGCAGCTTTTTCCCAACTCTGTGGATTAAACATCCCAGACACCGCAGACACGATCTCCCACTGTTCTTCCTCTCAGTGTGTTAATATTCATGAAAACTGGCCTAATAAAACATTGCAGCGACGGCGGTGAATAATGAAAGAGCTGAAGATGTGGCTGTTTATTAGGAGGAATAGTGTTTGTGCAGCTCGAAATTCCGGTTAATGCCTTGGGAAACTGAAACTGGGGAGCAGTTCATTAACTTTATTAACTTTATTATTAAAGTTTTCAGACTTCCAGTTCACACATTTAAGTAAGAAATGGTTTCTATCAGTAGTGGTCTCCCTAACTAATGTACATTTTTAACAGCATTTACACAACCAGCTGTGTGTGCATCATTGGTTGCTTGACAAAACACTCGATTATCAAGCTCAATCAAGCAGTTTAGGATTTCCTAATTTGATATAAGAAATAATTGAGTACAGTTAAAGTTCTTATAAGAAAGTCTGTTCACTTAGCAGCCATCTTTGCCATGACACCAGGCAGTTATTTCCAGCCATTCAAGACCAGGCTTCTGCTGTCAACAGGCAATCCAAATTTCCTAACCCCCTGTTGCAAATTACATTTATTAGCACAGTTTACAAACTTTCAGCTGCTTGCAATAAACCAAGCAAACGAGAGCAATCTGAATACCTTAATACAACTAATACAGCAAGTGGTTTCTCCAAAATCAACACAAAATGGCACTTCAAGTGACCCAGAATTACTCAGACCCCTTAATAGAATCCCTCATAAGAGCGCACCTTCGCAAATCAGGTGTTGTCTCAAGGACACGCCAATCAAGGTCTATTCAAGGGCTTCATTAGCTGCATCACGTGTTTGAGATTAAGTACATCGAACACCTGGACTGGCTAGGGGATTTGCTGACTGTGATGTGTGATTGTATGTTAGAGATGTGTCAAGTCAAGACGGTTGTCCAAAGAGTGTACAGATCATTGCCTCTCACAGATAAGGAAAAGGATACAAAAAGATAGCAGAGGCTGCAAATGCTCCTAGAGATACAGCTGGAAGCGTAGTTTGCCAGTTCAAATGTTAAAGCCCTCAGACACCTGAAAAGTCAGGTGGTCGAAAACTCCTGAGTGACTGCAAAAGACCAGCAAATATTTGGTTGCAGCAGGCACAGAAGTTCAGTTTGCACAGTGTCTCTGAATGCATAGAAACCAATATGCCTGAAACTGAAAGTCAAAGTGTCATTTTAAAAAAACATTTCTGAAATCACTCCGACAAAAACCTCATGAATGGTTTGTAGCGTTCGGCTCAGTAACATTCAAAAACACTATGTTTCAGCTTCTTCTGGCTACCACACTGGGGCAGATCTCCACAACGATGGGGGTTTCCCTGCTAGCGCCACAACATCGTTTAGTCTTTCTCACTTGCAGCATAACCAGCAAGCTGACTGGCTCTTTTTCTTGAAGGGCTCTTTTTCTTTCTCTGTAAACGGATGCCATGTTGAGCATTACAAGCATTCCCATTCATATCCCATTCAAGTCTCATCATTTATACGATCTCTGATACGATCCATTCAACTTTGACTATCTTTGTGGAATGATGGTCAAATCAAAACATCTGTCCGATGTTGATCATTCATTTTCCTGTAACCAAATATTTTCAGATACCAAAATATTCAATATGGCCGTACATCCCTAAAAAAGGTTTCTTTAGAGTGATGCCATGTCTGGCTCAGTAAAGAACCTTTGGACAGTGCTGAAAAAGTGATTGAAAGGTTCTGTAGGTAGGCTAACTAAATTATGCTCTTCTGTGGCGTCGTTCCAAAGACCTCTTCCTGGAACCTTTATTTTAAAATAACTTCTGTTGAAAATTGAACTTTCCTTCCTTTTTACTATTAAGAGTTTGATGCAGCTGGTAAACACTGCTCAAAATGTACCCTTCAGAACTTAGCCCATACATGCCAGATACGGAAACTAAGCTGCCAAAATGGTCCATTTTAACTGATTGCTTTGCGTCACAAAAACCAACATATTTACATATCTACGCTTATTCAGAAGTTTAGCCCCACCCCTTAACATTTAAGCTTTGAGGGGTGTTTAAGCCCAGATTGCTTTTGGAAAGAGGGCCCAATACAGGCCAAATAACCTCTGAACAGAGGTCTTTAAATACAGTATATGACTACAGAGGCTAATTACATACATCCAAGGCACAGCCTGGATAATCAGATGGTGGAAAAAGGCGGCATAAAACTGCATTATGGCCGTTTGGTACGTAAACCCACAGAAATGTCTTATGTGGTAAAATACAGTACACGAAAAAGGCGAGAGAGATAAGATAGGTCTCTGCAAACACGAAGGACACAGCATGGTGAAAATGAAGGCTGGCGATTGTTAGGCTAGTTTGTTCCTGTTGCTGTATACTGCAGCATTTCTGGAAGCCCGCTACAGCACTTTGCCTGCACCAAGTGTAATTTTGGGAACGTGAGGGAGAGATATCTGTTTCGGGGAACCCATTTCTCTTCAACAGTGCTGGTTTATTCTTCCGTATCGCATTGATCCTCTTTGCTCTTTCTTTCTTTCTTTCTCTGGTGTCGTGCTGAGGGAATTTACAGACACAATAGCGACAATGACGGAGGCACTATCACAGGCCTAAACACGAACGCACACGCGCATATACTCAGCCAGCCACTGCAGCGTGAGTCACCCGCAGAAGCCCTGCTGCAGTGAGCCTGGGCAGAGGCTGCTCAGATATGTGTGCGCCTCTGGGGACTCCACAAGCTCAGAGAGAGCCCACAACATCCACCGGGTGCAGAAACAACAAACAGCGTGACGCAAAGAGTCAAACCCACTTACACTTACCAGCGGATCATACGCGCAAGGACAGAGAGACGTCTAACATCACAGACATCTGGATAAGGCAGCCCAAACGGGATTCACACACATCAGCTCGCGGCATAAACTCTGTTGTGCAACGGCTGGCTAAATAAATAAACAAACAAATAAATAAATAAATAAATAAATTCTCTGTGCGCCTGTGTAAGTTTGTCACTGGCACGTGGGAGTGTGGGAGGCTATACAGAAAGAAAGAAAGAGCGAAGGAAAGTAAGTTTGTATGGTAATAAACCTCAGTGATAAAGCTGAGGGAACGGCTAAACAAACGGCTAAACAAAATGATTAGCCGGGAATGGCTAAACAAAATGATTAGCCGGGAATGGCTAAACAAAATGATTGTTGAAATAAAAAATATGCTTAAACATAAATTGAATGATTTAGTGGTGTGCACGAGTACTTGAGCACTCTGTTAAACATTCCAGATACCCGTATTTGAATAGTGAAATAGTTATTTGCTATTTATAGTTATTAGAAATAATAGTCATTTAATATGGTGATTCCCAGGAAGACTGGCTGCTTTTACGTTTTAACTGCACTATAAAATGTGAAGTATTTCCTCCGTAGAGAAACCTCAGGAGAGAACAGGCTTATCTTTACAATGGTGGTGACCGGAACCAGACAGGAACCGAATTCAAATACTACCATTTTATTTAATTTGATATCTTGGCCGACCAGTTAACCTACACCTGTCTCCTGAATTTGTAACGCTTGATGATGAAATGATTAAATAACCATAATCTTACAACAATTTTTTGGTACTATTTTATTATGTATTTTGAAGTGTATTCATAACCATTTTGAGGTTCAACTGTACGTAAGGTATGGGTTTCTGTGGCTTTCTGTGGATTTGGACGCATGGTTTCCTGCACAATTGCTGTGAGCGACTCTGACTCTGAAATATGTAGCAGTATGGAAAGCATAAAAAATATACTTTAAGAAATGCTCAATCACTTTTTCCCCCAGTCACTTGATTAGGTGAAGCAAAGTAAAAAGAACCAGCAGTGAAACATCATAAAGAAAACTATCAAAGACCGTGACTACTAGAAAAGCTTATTACATTGAGGCATCATTTACCACAATAACGATATTCTGTATATTGCTCAGCCCTACTATATACGTGGTTTGATAAAAAATAACAATTCTGTCCATTAATATTGCAAATTTCATATCAAACTGCTCTGGACTCTATGTACATGTAAATGACTAAATAAAAATGTTCAAAATTTCTGCATTATTAACGCAAGTGTGCTTTTCTGTCTTTCTCCCTGCAATTAATTGAATCTTAACTTTTATAGACACTTTTATATTATTTCCTAAATGGCAACTTTTCAGGAGAGCTTAAAAAAGAACTTTCTTCCAAGCAATGCTGTGTTGAAATGATGCATAAAAGGTCAAAAATAAATCCCTAAATCAACCAGAGACACAAGCCAGAAAAAGTGTGTTGTCTGATCAGGAGCGTACAGACTGCACGGTGATTGACAGTAATGTAGCCATGGCATTGTTAACAATCTCATGACTGCCAGATTTGGAGCTCACCATAACACCAAAACTGTGCTTTGAATCTGTGTGCCATTTCAAAATACAGTATAGTATAACGTTCAACCGGCAGAGATTCCAGAGCTGGTGAGTAAGTTTGTAGCAACTGCTAAATGACAGTACCAGAGATGGATTTCATAGGTGATAAAAGATTCAAGTAACATAAAAATGTTAAGATTCCACAACAATGGTTGAATGCTTATGGTTTAAACAATATCAAAGAGAAGGTAATTTAAAACTAAATTAAATAAATTAAATTTAAATAGAGATGGTATAAAGTTGCCTGTAAACTAAGCAAAAATGTTAGTTATCAAGTTTCTACGGTGTCAGACACTAAATCTCAACTACAAACAGTCCGTTTTTTTGTGGGACAGAGGAGAAGCAAGAGGTAGTGGATGATAATGTGCCTTAATTCTGTTTTCCAACATTGGACTACATTTGGGAATGTTTTACAGCAATCAAGCCAACAAAAGAAACGACTGACGTTGTGTTCATGTTAGTAAGTGTTCACGCAGGATCCTTAAAGCTTCCAGCCAAAAATGGTTTAGCGAAAAAAGCCAACAGCCCCTTTCAGGCTATATCAGCTGGAGATAATACTGAACTAAGCAACCTGCAGGGGACATGATCAGTTCATTGATTTGTATACTGAGGTTAGAAACCAGATTAACAAGATTTGTGTATCAGTGTGTCAGTGCAGATACTGCAGCCCGCAATGGAGTCACGGTATTGATGATGGTGACCCTTGCGTCCTGAGAACTGCATGTCTGGGCTTCTCTCTCGATCGGTGTAGTCCTTACTGCTCCTCTACAAAACTGCTACAGACAACCGCATAGCTAAGAGCTCTTACAGGTAATAGAGCTCTATCTCTAATAGTTTTAAACGGTGCTAAAACACAGGGTGCATCCAGGTAAACGAACACAGTCAGGCCATTTGATGTCTCTCAGCGACACTGCGGAGAAGCCGAGGCAAGTTGTTTTTCATGAAGCAGCTAATTGGGCATTAGAGTGACTTCTCTGAAGAACTGAAGCACAATTCAAAGAAGGCTGAGTGCTACATGAATAATTCTGCTTTCAAAAAAGTCACGTATTAAGCTATTAAACTGCTTGATTTTGGTATTTACTTATTTCAGCATCACATTAACCTTTTTAATCTGTGAAAAATAACCCAGAATAGCTAAGTTGTCCTACTTTATTGGAACTGACCCTATATAGTATTGCATAATTTAATACCCACGAGCCAAGCAAGTAACAAAATAATCGCCCCCCTCTTTAATGTGCTCGTGGGCCTGTCGTGCCCACATGCTGATTTAATGCACGCTGATAGAAAGGAGGCTGAGCCGTTGCAGAGTTTAATGTGCTCTTAAGTGGAAGGAAGTAGAAAGAGAGGAGCTCTTCGGCGCGACTCCTCGAAAGATCCGTCCAAAGAGAAATGGCTGTTTGGGTATTTTTTTTTTTTTTTGGAAATGGCACAAAACAGGCACTGGTGCGCTGGCCCTGAACTGGCGCTTGGTGGTGGGAGATATTTCTCCGTTGTAACAGTTTCAGTGGGCTGAGGTAAACGTCTGGCCTGCAATGTCTTGAGCTGAGGCTATAAAATGGAGGATAGGCAGGATTAGCCTGCACTGCCCCAGTGGGCATGCTGCAGGGAGGCAAGCACATCAGCAGAACGGCTCGCTCTTATCTGCCTTATTCGGAGTCTTTCGCACACACATATTGCGCACGCATACACACAGCGGGCCTGCAGGCTGCACCTACATCCTCAACGCTTAAAAATAGGCTGCACACATACACGTACTTTCTGTGTATCCTTGTCTATCATTGAAGGGCATGGGCACAGCGGGTAAAGCTGAGCATTTCAGGCCTGCCTGTGTGCGTCTGACATTTCTGCTCTAAGGCGGCTCAGTGATGCAGTGAGCTAAAGCCCCTCAGGCTACAGCTGGGACTACATCCTGCCCGGCGCAACGCTGACAAACACATACATACAACGCTACCGCAACAAAGCGGCACTTCTCTGGGCAACTCACGCACGCAGTCTGTCGCTGCTCCATCACAGCAATAACAGGTCTTCCTTGTCTGACATACTGCAGCTAAAAACCCAACAGTCATTAACACGATTAAGCTGTGCGATGGGTGCATAGATGAGATCCGGGTTACAGGAGAACCCCACTGATGTTTCAACATTTCTAAATACTTACACAAATGGTTAAAGACACAAACAAGGTCATTCAGTGGGGTCTAATGTGGAACGCGCTGTTCTCCTCTGACCAAGTCACAGCAGTGGTGGTGATCTGAAGTATTTAATGCCTCTGAAAGTTATTACATGAACTGGTCACAAATGCTTTGCCCGATGCCAGAGACACTGTTTTCACAATTCTGCAATAGTCCTGTGATAACCCTTTGGACAGAAAACATACTTCTTAAAATCCTTTCATTGCGGAGAGGCACATGGAGGATGCACCAGTAATTTTCTGATTTACCACTCTCTCATTATTATCAACACGTGTATAGGTTCACTGGCCATTTTGAATAGTAAATAAAATGGCTTTGGTTTCCTCTCATGAGTTCTGGTTCCCTTCACCACCACTGGTACGTTTTTTTTTTTACAATCATTGTCCCAGAATTGTAGCAGAAATAGCTGCAACCAGAAGGAATCAACCAAATGAAAGGAATGAAACTTGGTGGGTAGGTTTGACATCTTGAGACGTGTGTATGATTCAAGATTCACACTCGGCCGTGCATGTGACATAAGCAAAGAAGGGCCTTATCTCTGTACCTGACTGACCCAACAGCCACGATTGCGGACATTCAGCTAATTCACAGAGTCATCCTCTTAGTGCCAGCACCACTGGCAGACGGCTGAACGCCGCAGGACTACATGCACGCAGACTGATACAACGACACACCACATCAAAGACTGACAAAGACTGCAATGGCGTCGTGCCAGGCCGTCATGGAGTCCAGCTTTCGTATAGGTGGAGACGACCAATGAATCAGTGTGTGGAGGCACCGTGGTCAGTGCCAAGATAAGCAGTAAAAAACAGAACCAGTAGTGCTATATTAAAAATAATACCATAAACCATGAACACCATGTATTATCTGTCATGCCATGTATTATCTGTCACACGTGCACTAAATCCAGTTAAAGTGCACTAACTTTGATCTCTTTATAACGAGCCGTGCAGCTGCTCATTGCTCTTCAAGTGCTGACCATGTACATATGTTCAGAAAAGCATATTACATTGTGACGTAATTTATCAAGACAACATCATCTATCTTCATATTGCCCAGCCGTCACTGAATTATGTGTAAATATCGAGAAACCAGTGGAACTCCCATTAAAAACTAAACATTCAAGATGTTAGCATGTGCCAAATTCTGCAGGAGAAGGATGATAATAATGACTCACAATTAGCTGCTTCAGACCCAGGAAGTTCTGCTCCACCGAGTTAGCTGTGAGAACCTGCCGCTTCATCGCCGCCTGGTCTCCAAGGAAACGCAACATCAGGTCCTTCACGGCATCGCCCTGCAACACAAGGAGACGGTATCCATACCCTCTGCTTTCTCTGCAGCTTTAATCTATTACATTTTACAACAGTTGTGGCCCCAAAACTCACACTTTTCATCAGATTGGACTAACAGGGAATTCATAACCATCCATTATAGAACAGAACTGTACTGTCTTTATATCAGCTCATTACAGCCCTGGGTACCATCAAAACTAGAGATGGTACCACCTTCTCTGTTCTGATACAGATACGATATTGAAACTTTGAGTATCAGAAGATACAAATCTAGTTGTTCTACTGCTAAGCTTTCAAACGAACTGTTGTAAGATGTTGTAAGGTAAGCATCTAAAAGTAGGCTGTCATGCTCAAACTACCTAGACATTACCGCCCCACACAAAGAACACACAGCTAACACAACAGCACATCACACAGTGATGGGTGAGAACTACTTCAGGAAAGATTTATTACAGGACTGGATTTCTTCTGTACACCCCACCAGAAGGAGGTGTAGAATCCACAGCTTGTGTTCCGGTGAATGTTTGTTAACTATTTAGACAAATATAGATATTACACTGCGGATGGCCAAAGATTACTTTGCACAGCACCACCAGAGGGTTCACTGGGACTGAGTAGCACATAAGAAGCGCCAAAGAAAAGCACTAATTAACAATTAAGCTCCAGTTCATTTTACAATGCAATTAATTGTTTAACATGATTTTTATGAATTGAACATGTCTGGGATCTGACTGTTAACTCTCAGCTGTCATGAAATGAAATGTATGAGGTGAAATACAACACAAAGCTAAGACGAAAAAGAATGACATTTGCTTATGTTGATAATGCTATCAGACTGACACCATTCTATGTGTCACTTTCAAGCTATAAATCACCTGCTATCGTTTTCTATGGTTGGTGTTTAATACAGTGCAGCAATTATAAGATGCTGAGTGGTCACTGTGCCTGTTGGCGTCTGCCCGACAGGTCAGACGTGTGCTAGCCTGTAGCTTAAAGAGTCCTATTAAATCTAAAGATATTCTGGGGGAGGGGATGAGAGGTATTTTTTAAAAACTTTTTTACTTATTAAATAACACCTTAAAACTGTCCATTAGGACTGCACAATATTGGAAAAAATTGGCATTGCAATTTTATTCCCTGCAATATATTGTATATTGCGATATGAAAAAAATATTCAGGAATTTGGTCCAGATGACTTAAACATCAATATTTAGAAAACATTAGTCATTTTAAAAAGATGAAAATAAAAAATCATTTTTAAAATGGGCTGAAAATAAAAACAACAATAATAAAAAGCTGAGAAATGACTTAATACTCTTGTGTACTCATAATGCTCTATAATGCATAGTCACGCGGTGGCTACTCTTATCTGTGTATCCAATAAGCCTTAAATCAGAGTCCAGGAACCGTGCAGGTTTCTTCTTTGTATCAGGCAGCCAAAAAAAAGTTGTAGGATGACATGTTTTATTTATTTTGTCTTGATTATTATTGCACGTCCTGCAATATGAGCATTGCGCATGCGCACATGGTGATGAGGATGCAGAAACGACTGTGCAGCCCTAATTTGCATATCACATTTGACAGAAATGGCAGCTATGAGATTCCAATACTTCTAATAAAACTACCTTTGCAGCTTCAGCACAAAACTAAAGAAGCAATAACTCAAAGACCAAACCTGACTTGGCTGATGGACTATATTTTGGGATATGGGAAAACTGTGTACACTAGATTTCCGAGCAAGTCTTTGCTTTAAGCTACATTTCTGAGTAAATGCTACATCCCATCATAGCTCTGAAAGAGAAATTACGCACAACAAAAGCACACTGACCTGCAAATTGTCAAACTTGAGTCCAGGCATGGACAAGCGGTCTCTCTCCACATATACAGGGTTGACCTGCTGAGTAGCTACAGAGATGAGCACTCTCCTTGTCTCCTCGGGGGGCAGCCAGGCATCGTAGCGCTTGTCCACCTCGCTCATACTCAGAGCACTGGCGAATGGGTCATCACTGCCTGAGAAGACCGCCTGAAGAGTAGTCATGGTTGCTGCAGGTTCTGCTGGGGCTGCCGTGGGCTTTGGGGGGCTGTCCTGAGGGGCAATGCTGAAGAAAGCACTGGGGGTCCTTCCATCCTGATGCCCAGCAGATGGAGCAGAGCTTGAGCTGGAAGAAAGCTGACATTCTGTGGGTGTAGTGGCCTTCGGCGACTCTGCGTTGGGGTTGCTGACTGAAATAAAAGAGGAGGATGTGGTAAAAGAGTCGAAGAAGTCTGAGGCTGGGTTGACCGTGCCATTGTCAGCGAAGAACTTGCTGAGGCTGGGGCTGGGCTGACAAACCAAAGGGGCTAGTTTATTGGGGGTTTCATTAGTGCCACTACTAAAACTTGGTGATTTGACAAGAGTAGGCTGAAAGCCATCAGGTACTAGGGTTTTGGGTTGCATGCCTTGGCTGAAAATAGTACAGACTGGGATGGGTTCCTCTTTAGAAGCAGCCTTGGGCACCTCAACTTTCACTTCCTGGCTTTCAGGGCTGTCAGGGGTGGGTGTGCCAGCAGCCGCTGGGGTGGCTGTGACCATGTCCTTTGTACTGTCCTTCTCATCCTCCTCTGTTTGCTCTTTTTGCACTACAGCAGCAGAACACTCCACTGGTTCCACACTAGCATCAGGTGTGCCCTGCTCAACTACAGCCACTATTATCTCCTCATCTGACTTCTGTTCTTTCTCATCTTCAGGCTCTTTGGAATCGAGGGACGCTTTGTCTTCCCCTTGCTCCAAAAGAGAGTCGATAGGGACATCATCCTCTTCACTGTTGGGGGAGTCAGATATCATGACGCTCTCCATCATTTGGTCATTGAGCTTGTCCATCACGCTCCCTGATGCGGCGCTGTCGTCCTGAGGAGAAATGAAAGCGTCTGCGTCCAGGTCAATGCTTTCCTCCTGGAACAAAACATCTGTGGTATTGGGTTGGCTGCTGATGGCAGCAGCTTCGGATGGGGCATGAGCCTCAGGCTCTTCATTCCCTACTCCTGCTATATCCAGAGTCAAGGGCCTTTGAGCTGCATCCTCACCAGGATCCATGGCTCTCTCCTGTCAGAGGGACAGACATGTAGGATCATCAAAAGTTTATTCAGACTGAGAAATATCAGCTTCTCCCCCAGACAAAACAGCAAATTGAAACGTGTCTCCTGCAACTTGCATTGCTACAGGGTCTCCTACAACATTATATGAGACATATAGGAGCATGATCTGTGGCATGCTAATTGGCCAACAGTGACAAACATTTCAAACCAGATACTCCTGTTTGTGATGACGTATCTAGAATGAAACTCAGTGGGTAGGTTTGACACTATGAGACAAGTGAATGATTCACACTCGGCCACGCATGTGACGAAGGCAAGGTCTTCTGGACACGTGGCACGTGACAACAAACCATTCATATTGGTGTTGACTATGGAGCCTCCACACACGGATTCATTGGTCATTGGTCATCTCCAAGACAAAAGCGGGACTCACTGAAGATGACCTGCTGCCATTCCGAGTCACTCCATGACAGTCTGTCATGACACCATTGCAGTCTTTGGTGACGCTGACGTGGTGTTAAGGGCAGTTGGGTGCATATAGTCCTGAGCTGTACAGCCAGCTGCAAACGGTGCTTGGCACTAACAGGATGACTCACTGAGGTCATCACTGCTTGCTGAATGTCCGTAGTCGCGGCTGTTGGGTCTATCCACTCCTGCCAACAGCGTGCTATGGTAGCATCCGCACAACCGGCATGGCACACAAGACATCGATAACACCATCCTGCTTCCCGGATCTCTACGATGCTACCCCTCTTGAACTTTTCCAACTGTTCAAACAGCTTTCAAACTCTTCTCCAAGGCATATTTCACTTGCAAAGGATGCTACCAACACAACAGTACAAGTCAGAATGGAAAGCAACCATACCAGGACAACCTTATATAGTCAGTCAGGTACACCGATAAGGCCCGCACTTGCTTACATCACATGCACAGCCAAGCGTGAATGCTGAATCATTTGCGAGTCTCACAATGTGAAACCTGCCCACCAAGTTTCATTCCTGTCAGTTGAATCCTTCTGGGTGCAACTATTTTTTACAGTGATGAGTGTAATATCTGCAATGCTGTTTACAAACACCTACTATAATTTGCATCCAACATACTCTACACATACTCTACACATCCAACTATATATGAACGCTACAAACACTTTATCAGTAATTCACTCAAGACACATGTTAACTGCTAAACTGTAGTTTGCTCTGTACTATCTTCCAAGTGTTACTGCTCATGCACATATTTTACATTTACTCTCTATTCAGCTGTTGTCTATTGTCTTTGAACTATTGTTTAATTGTGTATTTTTTTTAACTACTATAATGGAGAAGTACCCTAACGGTAGTCTGTTATACTGTATGAATCTGCATTAGTATAATGACAATAAAGTTGAACTGAATTGAATTTACTGTGTGGTACATAAAAGACACAATGTACACTCACTATCCACTTTACTAGAACTAACTGTGTTAAAATCTAATTCACTGGCTACTAATTCATCAACCCAATTACACAATTACAGACTGCAGTCAAACCTGCCTCAATTTCTGTTCACAGGACCACCACCACTGCTTGAGTGGTGGACGATTCACTGACATGGGAGCGGCATAGTTTACCATGGATTACCCTGTTGTTCAGTGGTTACGACCCCCACAGGACCACCACAGAGCAGGTATTATGTGGGTGGTGGATCATTTTCAGCACTGCAGTGACAGTGATGTGGTGGTGGTGTGTTAGTGTGTGTTGTGCTGGTATGTGTGGATCAGACACAGCAATGCTGCTGGTCCACCAACCAAAACTATCTAGCCAACAGCGTCCTGTGGGCAGCGTCCTGTGACTGCTGATGAAGGACTAGAGGATGACCAACAACAAACTGTGCAGCAGCAGATGAGCTATTGTCTCTGACTGTACTGCTACAAGGTGAACCAGCAAGGTAGGAGTGTCTAATGCAGTGGACAGTGAGTGGACACAGCGAGTGTTTAAAAACGAAAGCAGCATTGCTCTGTCTAATCTACTCATACCAGTGCAACACACACTAGTGTCCCTACTAGCCAGTGTCCCTGCAGTGCTGTGAATAATCTAACATCCAAATAATACCTGCCCTGTGGTGGTTCTGACCATTGAAGAACAGTGTAAAAAGGGATTAACAGAGTATGCAGAGAAACAGATGGACTACAGTCTGTGACTGCAGAACAACAAAGTGCGCCTATATGGTAACTGGAGCTGATTAAAAAAAAGATAAATGAGTGTAGAAACAAAGAGCTAGTTTTAATGTTATGGACAATCGGTGTAGATGTAAGATGTAGGATCCCAAATTACTCCCTACTGTCTACATAGCTGACTAAATAAGTGACTTCTACTTCCAAACAATGCAATGTATGTACATTAGGGAGCCATTTAGGATTCAGCCTAAACTAACCACCCAGCTGCTAAGCTAGCTAGCTAATTATGTGGCAGTCGGCTGGCTAGGTAGCGCTTCGTAGAGATTACGTATCAGTTTCGGAAAAATGAACCACCACATTTGAATTATTCGTTGAGACATAATGTTAAAAACAAGGCTTATAACGCGACATGCTTACCTTCGCTTCTACCTCCGGCAGGATGACAGGGAGACAACACGCGCATGCGCAAAGAACAGCCGTACGGTGTGCGAGAAGGCTCACATGCCGTAATAAGGTGCTCGCTAGTATTCTCGAAGCAGATACGCATTTCTAAGCCTACACATTTCGTCTCAACGGCTGTCGAATACGCATTTTTACCTACGCTATTTCCGTGTGTGATTCCTTTTTGCTCTCGCGGAACTTGATAGGAAGGGTTGCTGGGCAAAGCTGCTTTGGTTCTTGAATTTGTGTGGTCTATAAGCTGTCAGCTGTAATACAGACACCGTTAAATTAAGTTATATTGTAGTTATATTGTAGGTGATCCGGAGGTTTGGCAACATGGAGGATGATGCCCCAGTCATTTATGGCCTTGAGTTTCAGGTACAGTAGCTAGCTCTGTTTGCTAATCTGGCTATATTTGTTATTCGTGTACACAGAAAATAAACGCGCATGCTTTTCAATCGGTTCCTACCCAGAAATCACATCTCAAGGGCAAAAGCAGAGTGCATGTGTTCAGACAAACACAACTACTTTATGTAGTCATTCATTTATCTGTATTTACTAAAGGCAGGAAGCATCACAGCAGTGTCATATGTTGGTACTGACATTATGAGACATTGACATTAAGATGTTTAGCATAATGTTGATATTTCTTCCTTCTGTGCACCCAAACCAGTGTTTCAAATTTTCGGAATGACTGATTCATTCATCCAGAGTGGTTTCATGTGAAATTGTTTGTTGCTGCTGATGTAGAGAAACTTACAGACTCAGATTTCTTTACAGTGGTGGTGATAGGAACAAGGGGCAACAGAAATATAGCCATTTGATTATTGTCCAGGCGCAGTGGATAGCGCTGTCGCCTCACAGCAAAAAGAACCTGGGTTCAATTCCCCAACTGGGTGACCAGGGTCCTTTCTGTGTGGAGTTTGCATGTACTCCTTGTGTCTGTGTGGGTTTACTTCCACAGTCCAAAGGCATGCAGTCAGGCGAGTTGGAGATACTAAATTGTCCGGAGGTGTGAGTATGAGAGTGTGTGTGTGTGAATGTGTATGTCTGTGTATCTGCCCTGTAAAGAACTGGCAGGCTGTCCAGGGTGTTTCCGTGCCCAATGACCACAGGGACGTGCTCCAGCACAACTCCGGGCCCAGGAAGATAAGATGTTTAGACTATGAATTACTTTTTACTATCCAAACCCATCAGTGGACCTACGCATGTCTTCTGAGTTTTTGTATGTAATGCTGATGGGGGTAAAATTTGGGGGCTTTTATTTTTTGCCTCATTTGACTACTTTTGTCTCATCGTGCCCTACATATACCCCTCTGCTGTGAGTGGATTAAACTAAATGGATTCAAATACATTTTAATCCAAAAGTTTAGCACAAAAACTATCATAAAGAGATGTGTCTGACATCAGGCAGCCTATATCTAAGCATTTCATGTAATAACTTTCTGTGAGGGAGCCTTTAGAGGCAAGCCTCTGGTT
>CM067483.1:27886874-27891874 GCA_034552555.1 Semaprochilodus insignis | reverse complement strand
CCTATTCATGATTTTTGGGAAAAACCGACAGACACTGCTTCACACACACTCAGGGCAGACCCCCAAGCATGAATTCGATGTTGGTCTGACCCATACTCATCTGTTTGTCGTTTTTGTTCGATCACTCGTTCCTCAAGTCCTATTCATTTTTTTTATCCCCATTCAAACTCTATTGTTTCCTTTAACCTTCAACCACCAAACTGCATGTACCCACTCAGGGCAGATCCCCAAACTCTAATCCACAAACATACTGACCTGCACTCCTCTGTATGTCGTTTATTCATCCTTCGTTCCTCCAATAGACTCTTATTAATTTTTAGCAATGCCTACCTATGCCTAGCTTAAACTGCGCAATCACTCTACATTTTCTTCAGGAAATGCACTTTTTTTTTTGTTTTATTTTAGTTTTGTTCTTACCCTGGGGAATGCACAAGGATACAGTTTCTCTGGTAAAGTACAAAACTCAGGAAAACTGTTCTTAAGAATAGTAACAAAGAACAGTTGCTCAAGTATATACCACCCCAACATAGTTCAACAAAATGCAATGAAACGGTTGTTTCAAGGCATCTATGGCACAGGAGCCCTAGAACAATTGAAAGGCTTCAGTTGTAGTCAAGCAATCAGAACAAACAGCCTCTTGGAAGTAACTGCACAGTCCAGCAGAATGAGAGACAGGAACTCAGTATAACAAGCTGCGTGGCTTGTTTAAATCCCTTGCTTAGTTCTCAGTTTTCGCTCACTTGTGTGGTGAGATATGCTTATTATTACACGCTCTTCTTTGACTATTGCTTATTATTTTGACTTGCTTCCTTGTTCAGGTAGTACAGTATGTGCCTTCAGCTCCTCTCCAGTCCAGGTCAGTTACAAGCCCTCGGTTTTATCATAATGTGTGCCGGCCTCCTGTGCTATTAGTGCCCCTAATGGGGGCTCGGAGGACTAATTCCATCCTCCATCTCCAGTGATGGCCACTCAAGCTTTCGAGAGTGCTGCATATTGAAGGTTGTCATTAAAGTGGCCTGTGTTGGTCATTACAGTTGAACTGATGATTGAACTGCTCTCCCTTGCACCTCACCCTGCTGCGCTGTTCAGAGTCTTGCTTACTGCCATTCCTCTGCTCTAAAGAGCTCTGACTGAGGGCAGCCAAAGTGGAGGCCAACATACTGTCCCATTTTACACCTAAGCCCCCCCCAGATAATTAATATGGTGGAGAAGGAGGCCCAAGTGGCCAAGAGCGATGACTCATTCTGCATCTCTGGGATAAAGCTGTATAAATCAAGAGTGGGACTTCTGCCTGAGCCCTGTTCATCCCCAGCCCTATTATAAGACCTTCTTTTGCCTCCAATTATCCTGTCCAGCCATCGGAATTTATTTGTATTGCTCCCCTCCATAAAATTATAACTTTGCCTAATAATTTTCCCTCAATGCGGTCCAACCCAAGGTTAATGGTTTCCTCTCCGACTTTCAGCTGTCTGAGCAGCATGAGCGCTCTCAAGAACGCATGCTTGCTTTCTCTCTCTCTTTCTCTCTCTCTCTGTCTCTCTCTCTCTCTCTCTCTCTCTCTCTTGTTATCTCTCTCACACTGTACGCACACTGTACGCACATTAAAGTGGTCAGGCAGTTCGCCTTAAGGGCTATTTTCAGGTACAGCCAATTAATATTCCCTCCAAAGGATCGCACGCCCCACCAGAATGTGTTGTTTGCATTTGTGTCATTATTGCTACTTGGTAATCTGCATGTCCGAAGTATGCATACATTGTAAGCCGAAATCTTCAGGTAACTGGAGACACTGGTTAACCTGAGATGTCACTGTAACATGTATAATACAGACCATCTCAACATCCTCAACAAACTGTTACAGACATGCTGCTGCCACTATCCTGTACCTGGAGTTTAAATTGATTAGATTTTGGTTAGGATTAGGGTCCAGATTAGGGTCAAGGTAAGGGCTAGGATTAGGTTTTAGGTTGAGGTGAGGGTTAGCATTAGGCTTTGACTTGAGGTTTAGGATCTAAAGATTAGGGTCCGGATTAGAAAGGGTTAGGTTTTGGGTTGAGATTAGGGTTTGAGTTAAGGTTAGGGCCAGGGTAAGGGTTAGGATTAGGTTTTGGGTTGAGATTAGGGTTTGAGTTAAGGTTCGGGCCAGGATGAGAGTTAAGATTAGGTTTTGGGTTGAGGTTAGGGTTTGGGTTAGGGCCAGGGTAAGGGTTGGGATTAGGTTTTGGGTTGAGGTTAGGTTTTAGGTTGAGGTTAGTGTCAGAGTAAGGGTTGGGATTAGGTTTTGGGGTGAGGTTAGGGTTTGAGTTAAGGTTAGGGTCAGGGTAAGAGTTTGGATTAGGTTTTGGGTTGAGGTTAGGGTTTGAGTTAAGGTTAGGGTCAGGGTAAGAGTTGGGATTAGGTTTTGGGTTGAGGTTAGGGTTGAGGTTAGGATTTGAGTTAGGGCCAGAGTAAGGGTTAGGATTAGGTTTTGGGTTGTGGTTAGGGTTTGAGTTAAGGTTAGGGTTAGGTTTTGGGTTGAGGTTAGGGTTTGAGTTAAGGTTAGGGCAAGGGTGAAGGTTAGGATTAGGAGGTTGGAGTTTCTTATAGAGTGGACAGTGAGTGGACACAGTGTTGAACTCCAGCAGCACTGCTTTGTCTAATCCACTCACATCAGCACAACACACACTAACACCCACCATCACGTCAGTGTCACTGCAGTGCTGAGAATGATCCACCACCCACATAATACCTGCTCTGTGGGGGTCCTGAACATTATGCAGATAAGACAGCTGGACTATGTTCTGTATAATATATTGTCTCAATATAGCCTCATTAGACAAGTAGACAAGGAGTGGCTTTTATGTTGCTTAGGAAGAATTGTTTATTGTACTGCATATTTTTCCTATTCTTAAAGGGGAATTCCATGTCCCATGATGTCAAACCTAATCTCCAAGTTTCATTCCTGTCAGTTGTTTCTTTCTGGGCACAACTGTCTCCGCAACAATTTCTTTAACAGTGAGTGTATTTGAGAAAAGTTCAGTGCATGAAGAGCAGATCTAATTCAAAGAAATATCGTCTTCCGGCCACTCGACCGGAGGTAGTTTGCACATTATTTGAAATAAGCGGAATTACAACAATTTGAGACATTCTGTGGAGTGTAAAGAGCCCTTTGGCTTTGAAAAGTTGGGCAGATTGCCACATTTTCCCTTTTGTGTATTCCCTTTTAAGAAAAACCTCAGTATTGTATGTGTGCCTGCATAACTTGCCGTGTATGTCCTGCTACTTTTCACATGTTTCCGTAGAGGTTTGAGCAGTAATTGAGTATACTTAACTAAGCAGGGAATAGCTTTTGCTAACCAGGTTTCTAAAAGAAATTGATGATTAAAAAAAAACAAAAAAAACCTTTAATCTCTGTTCTGCAACTGCACACTCCTCTGCCTCCACAAACGTCTGACGCTTTGCATAACTTTTATGAATCTGATGAGTTCAAAAGGAGTGTTTAACAGCAGCTTCAAAGTTGAAATAAAGCACTGATAAAAAGCTGAGGAAATAAGCATCAGGGCGTATGAAGTTGAGAATCCAAAGTGATTTCTGTGCCTAAGATTCCATTTACTGTCATATTAAAGCAGATATCTGAGAGTGAAGTCCTGGCTCTTTGAACTGCTTCTGTGTAGAAATAAGGGGGCAGTACCCGGGTATATCTCTGCCGCTCTCTCTCTCTCTCTCTCTCTCTCTCTCTCTCTCTCTCTCTCTCTATCTATCTATCTCTATCTCTCTATCTCTCTCTCTCTCTCTCTCTCTTTCTCTCTCTCTCTTTCTCTCTCTCTCTCTCTCTCTGTCTCTCTGCATCTCACTGCCCATTTCTCTATGTTTACTTCAGCCTTGTCCTCTGTTCCATTTGTCTTTTTTTCTGTTCGGCAGATCCACATCATTGACTTTGATGATGAGAACAATATCATTAATAAGAATGTGCTCCTGCATCATGCTGGTGAGATATGGCACATCAGCGCCAGCCCCGCTGACAAAGGAGTGCTGACCACGTGCTATAACAAGAGTGAGTCCCTCTCTCTCTGCTCTTTTGTCTGTCTGCCCCTATTTATTATGGTTTTGTTTTCACTGTTTATTCTACATCCACCCTGAACTGTTTCAGGTTAAGTGAATTCAGTGTAGTTACTAGCAGCTTTTCTAAGAACTCCTGAGTTTACTGGAGATGTGTATGTGGGTGTGTGTATGTAGACTATAATACATGTCAACCATTGTTCATTCATTCTGTGAAGCCATACTGGTCTATCAAACAAAGGCAGGGTTTGTGACCTCTGTCCTCACGGGAAACCTTTTCTAAGTGTTCTGTTAGTTTTCCTTGGCAGGATGCAGCAACTCTTTAAAGTCAAATCCAGATTTGCCCTTCATCCCAGTTATTTTCAGGTTTGTTATCTGAAGTTTGCTTCAGCTACAAGGCTAATGTTGTTTGCAGGTAAAGGAAGCTTATACAGTGGTGCTTGNTTGGCAGGATGCAGCAACTCTTTAAAGTCAAATCCAGATTTGCCCTTCATCCCAGTTATTTTCAGGTTTGTTATCTGAAGTTTGCTTCAGCTACAAGGCTAATGTTGTTTGCAGGTAAAGGAAGCTTATACAGTGGTGCTTGTGAACCCTTTAGAATTTTCTATATTTTTGTATAAATTTGAACTACAACTTGTTAGATATGCAACACGTATGTAAAGTATTTAAGTAATGTAAAGTATGTCAGTACCACAGCAGAATATAAAGAAAAGTAAGGAAAATAAATTGCAGGAAGTTGTGTTTACAGTGACTTTTGTTTTTGTTATTTGTTTTTGTCCACTTTGTATTTACACACAAATGTCTTTTGACTATTTACTTCTGACTATAAACAAATGTATTTATTAGCATGAATAAAGATGTAAATCTTAAAAAATCTAAACTACGGTGGCCGAGAAGTGCAAAACAAATTAACATTTCAGAAAACAAAATTACAAAAATAATAACAAATTTACAAAAAAAAAATT
>CM067483.1:27875759-27886821 GCA_034552555.1 Semaprochilodus insignis | reverse complement strand
AAAAATTTACAAGACGTGAAACACTTTTACCAGTACCGAAACAATTATATAGAAAGGGTAGGTCTCACACACAGGAAGTGCTTGTTGCAGACCCTTGTCAATCAAACTGTTTTGAAGAAAGAGACGAACAGGCGACGTCTAAACCACTTAGAGTTGGAAATGGTAACGAAAGTAAGTGGGCTGTAACGCTAGCTATAGTGGATAACCAGTGGTTAATAACCAACTCCAAATGGTTTAGACGTTGCCTGTTCGTCTCTTTCTTTCGTCTGCTCTTTTAAACAGTCTAAAGACCTTCCACAGGAAAAACAAAAGTGTGCCAGCTGGCTAAAACGCGTGCCACAAAATGGACAAAACATGCTTTAGCGTTGTGACCATCCCAAACACCACTTACTCTACCACGGCGAAACAGTTTGATTGACAAGGGTCTGCAACAAGCACTTCCTGTGTGTTAGAGTTACCCTTTCCATCAGAGTTCGCAGTTTATAAAATTGTTTTGGTACTGGTAAAAGTGTTTCACGTCTTGTAAATTTGTTTTTAATTTTGTAATTTTGTTTTCTGAAATGATAATTTGTTTTGCACTTCTCGGCCACTGTACTAAACTGATGAACAAAAACACACTACAGCATTTCAGACACTATATTAAAATACACATATACATTAAGGTTAAAGAGTTGCGAGATGACCTGAAAGCAGCCAGAACGGCAGTTACACGGGGAACAATAAGATAAAAATTGCACTGCAGTCATCTCTGTCCATAAACTGCTTAAAAAGAGACACAGAGATAAGTATGTAAGAATTCAGACAAATCAGAAGCGGTTTATAACGACTGTAAGACAAAAACTAAACTAGGACTCAGTAATGGGCAGTAATTCAGCCCATCATGTTCTGAGAAAGAAACATCATGTTCTGAGAAAGTTGTGTGTATGGTCCCAAAAACACCATACCTGCAGTGAGGTACAGAACTGGGAGCATAATGATATAGGGCTGCTTGGAGTCAGTACTGGAGCTTGACATGCTAGTGAAGGAAACATGAACTGGGAGCCGTGTTCCGGGTGATATCAGAGGAGAATTTAATCCCGCCGGCCAAGAAAGGGGAGAATGCAAAATTCAACATGACAACGACTCCCGAACATACAGACAAAATGACTAAAATGGGTAAGGTGCTTACATGGCAAGGCCGGTCTCTTGAATTGCATGACACTGAAAATGTGTGGAGGAGGATCTTTATAAATTTGCATGTCCAACAAAAAGACCCTTTTAGCCTTGTAAGGCAGTTTGACATGGGGCAATGGGTTAAAATTGAACACCAGTTAATTACTTCTTAACATAGACATCTCAAAGCTGTAATTCTAAAAGCCACTTGCAAAGTACCAATGAATTTGTGATGTTTGAATACTTTTCCCTGATTTAAAAAATCTGTTTATAGCTTTATGTATGTTTATGGTTACATACATGTAATACAGGCATTATGTGTGGAAATGGAGGTGGATATATTCAGTACGCGTGTGCATGCTAAATGGTTCTTTGTATATTGAAATTGTTTTTCATTTTGGTGGAGAATGTGGTGCATATGGCTCTATATAGCACCAAAATTGGAACGCTGTAATTCTATTGTTTAAATGTCGACATCTCGACAATAGCGGAACCCTTTTCTGGTTAGAATAGAATAGAATACACTCTCCATCCAGTCCGTCTGAAGATCCATTTCACTATGCACAGAAAGATTTTAAGCATGCAAATGGTTCTACATAAAACTCATGTTTCTTAATAGAACTATTGCATTTACTAAGGAACCTTTAACAAACCAGTTTTAAGTATGTATAATATAAATAGTGAGTGTAGACCTAGTCAATATTGACTCCAAGAGTGAGATGAAAGTACAGTGTTAATTATTAGCATAATTTGTTAGCTCCATAGCTCTGGTGCAAAACTAGTTAAGTCAAGTCAAATTTATTTATATAGCACTTTTTTACAAAAGATGCTGCCACAAAGCAGCTTTACAGAAAATCCGCGTCCAAGCCCCCGGTGAGCAAGCCAAAGGCGACAGTGTCAAGGAAAAACTCCCTTAGAGCAAGAGGAAGAAAACTGGAGAGGAACCAGGACTCAAGGGGAACCCATCCTCCTTGGGTCGACACTGGTTAGCAACAAACACAAGAAGGTTCAGAGTTTACAATTATAGGCGATACTGAATAAGAACTGTTAGTAAGTGTTAGAAGGAAGACTACAATGATGGTCTATTAGAAAGAATAGGAGAAGTGTTGAGTGTTTTTGAAGCAGAGGAAGAAACATCTGATTAGTCTGTGATTAAATAGCAGGACCGTTGGATGGACGCGCGGGAGGCAGGTGAGGGCCCTCATAGCAAGAAGACAAGCTTCATGGTAGGCAAACTGGTCAGCAATGCAGGCAGAAACAAACATCAGACAATGAACATGTCCTAAACGGTTCATCATGTTTGGACTAGGAGGAAAATTAAGTGAATAGGCCTTATTTTCTGAACTATGGCTTTAATATCTTTTAACCGGATCCTGGTTCTGAGTCACTGATTAACTCAGTGACGAAGTTCTGGTTTTATTCGCACAGACTCCTCTAAACAGACAATGTTTTTTGCACGTTAGTGAGATTCAATCTTAGTCCGATGATACATTTGTTTGATTGCAATGTGCAATTGTTGCCACCAGCCTTATTCAGAGACAGATTTCAGTTTGCATCTAACATCGCACAGACATCGAGACAAACACAGACGGGGGAGATTATCAGGGCCTTCGCTAAAGCAGGAGTCCACTCCCAGTCTCCCTGATTCGTGTTGCACCAGCGGCAGGGGTAATGGAACATGTCACATTTTGGCACTCCCAGCTCTGCGCTCTCGCCACAAGGCAATTAAAAAATTAAACGAACACGAGGAAACGTTTGGAAGGGGAAAATGTAATTAAATCCTGAGTTTATATGACTGGCGCCTGTGGCCTTGACTGGTTTGTGACAATCTGAATACTAGGGAGCGTCTCTCTTTCTGAAAATAGCGAGTGAAAACAGGAATTCAAGTTTTCTTTTTATTTCCCGCTTCCCTCCTCATCTCGATTGTAATGAGGACGATGCACAAGATGTCATAACAGAGTTCAAAAGAAGAATGTAATTACCGTGACATTCAATCTAATGGAGCAGCCTGTGTCAAAAGCGGAGAGGGGAGGGGCTGTGGCCTCGCGTCACCCCCACTATTCTCCCTGCCATGTTCACGCTCTGATATCTGATCAGAGAACAGCTCGGGCCCTGCCGTCACACTCTCACTGCAGTGCGCTCAGTTTAGCAGCTGCTTTACAGTAATGGGGTCTTAAAGGGGATTTCCACTGATTTCTGCATGATTAAAAGGTTAAGACATCAAATTGTTAGCAGTGGTGTTGATGGAAACCAGACGTCCAAATAGTTGGATGCCTCTTAAAGCTACCTTAAAGAAGGTTATTTGACGAAATGGATCGGGTGCCAGAAACACAGCTTTATGATAATTTCAAGAAGGTTTTGGTTTGAAACATACTTTAAAACTTCTCTAGATATATCAAACCATGCTAAATGACTTTGTTTACTTCTTAATTGATTAATTGGATTATTCAAAAACAAATCAACTAACAAGCTGTTGAAGCAGTAACAGTAGTAACAGTCTTTATGTTTACAGGTCTGTTGTACTTAGCAATGAAACATGGGGTTTTATTAAAGGTGCGCAACATGGCAAAAGTCAGCTCCCCGGACAAAATATTTGGTTAAAGTGACAGTAAAGTTGAACCATAGTATCTACATTGGGCTGCTGTGTAACCAGGTTTTGCCTTTTGCTCATCATCCTACAGATCCTCTAATAAATCTGTGGGAATGCCTGGAACAACCAGTAAAACGCCAGGGAGAGCATCCACCAAATCTGGCTCAACTGCTCAATTCTTTGATGGAAGAGTGTCTAAACATTAACGTCACCCACATCTAGAAACTTGTCCAGTCCATGCCAAATCCAGTCACAGCTGTTATTCGTGGTCATTGAGGTATTACACGCAATTAGGTACATTTCAGTCATAGGTGACTCTTTTTTTTGTCTGGTGAGCTTTATAACATCGTGTTGTGTTGGTTTCTAAAATTACAGTAGACTAAATGTTCCAAATCCAGTATGTTTGTGCTATGTAGATTTTTCTCCGAATGTCACATGATCATCTGATAGTGAAGCCATTAAGGAGTCAGAATTTGAAATTTGCTACATGCAAGCTAACATCGCTGTGCACCAAATCAAAATCATAAGACTGACAACCTCACCAAAATATTCAACACAAACTTGTCAAGTGTGGTAATTAAGTTGCTTTGGTAACAGGAGAGTACAGTTGTAATAGCTGATGATGTTACTATATAATAGTGTTGTACTTTAAGATTAGATTGCTGTTATGCAATGGTGTTTTAGACTACAGGAGTGGTGTCTTGCTGGAAAATGGAAAAATGTACATGGGACAAAACATATTGGCTTTGGAACCTAGTACCACACTCATCAGCGTTTTTCAAAAATCCCATTCATTTTCATCATACAGAAATCCTAATATGTTAAGAGTTCCTAATAGGGCCTTGGTATTGACTACAAAATAGTGAGCAACTTCAAACATATTTTTATGTTACATATTATTAACGTGTTATTTATGTTGTATATATACAGTATGTATCACATGCTTAAATGTCTCTGCAAAAAAAAAAAAAAAACTGGAGGAAAAGCAATAAAACAAGATGGCATCACAGGGGTGACATCCAGTTAGCTTCTTGTTATGATACAGTTTGAGCAGTCACCATAGATTATAGTTGATTATAGTCTTTTTTATATAAGATATAGATTTTGAGTGTTACAGAAGTGCTGAGGATACCCATTTTCCACTTAGAAAAATATGTGATACTGCCGACCCCTCATACTAATCCCTTTCATTTAAAGGTGAATTGTTGCTTCAGTATGTTGTACAGTATGCACATAAAGTGACTGTAAGTTCTCCAGCGGTTAATATCTGTCAGTGCTCAGAAACTGGCTAATGTATTGTAAAGCCACTGCCATATTGCATGGCTTTGTAGCTCAGCCATGCTGTTTTTAATGAGGGGTTTTAGGTGCTCCTAGCAGTTAATTGCACAGATAATTGAGAAGCCATGCTGTAGACTTTGCTGATTGATTGCAATTCGTTTGGCTGAAATTTGTTGTGCTATGATGGTAAAAACGTTCTCTAACTCTACAACACTTAAAAGTCAAGTAGTTTTAACAAGCAGTAGCATCTGAAGACTTCATGTTAGGAGCACTGTTATACGTGTAAAAGCAGCAGTCAAGCATGAGGAGTAGTGCCAGCCTGATACTTTATCATGTTATGTGGTGTGCATATTGTCGGTACTGGAATATCAGTGAAGAGTTTTTTTTAATGCACCACTTAAACTCCTTGGCCAAGATTGGCGATTCAAGATTCACAAACAGCTGATAATAAATAAAACAGTTAACAGAAAATAAACATCCTAAAATGATAGCAGTATTTAGGCTACAGTATGTGACATGAAGTCCAGCATCCTTAACGACAGAATGGTTGGTCACACAAGGCGGTGAGCTCCTTTATTTGTGTATGTCACTAATTATACTTTCCACTTTGGCACTGCCGTTTTAAAATGTTGCCCTATTGAGGCTGTCGCGCATCATGAAATTGTTTATCACAAAGTATGGTGATAATATGTTTGTGACAAAAGTGTCACTTTTTTCTGTTATCCCCAACCAGGTTGTTGTTTCCCAGTGCTTGGACAGGAACTGGTTGGTGTAATGTGACAGCATATATAAGAGTATACCATGACTGTGTTAAGATCGTATAGTGTGTTATTGAGGGTTTTCTTCCCACATCTGTTTTACCAATACATAAGCACTACCGCTGTTCAAAAGCTGGAATCATATTACAACCCCAAATCAGAAAACAAACTGTTAGCACAGTATGGAAAATGCAAATAAAAAAAACAGTATTTCTTAATTTACTTTGACTTTTATTTCTGGTATATAGGATATTTCGGGTTTTGTCTGGTCAGCTTTATTTCATTTGTAAGTGTACATTTATTTCTGCATGTCAGGCCTGCAACATATTCCAAGAAAAAGTTGGGACAGTAAAGCATTTACCACTGTGTAATGTTGCCATTCCTTCTCACAACTCACTTTGACACGGAGGATACCAAGCAATAAAGAATTTCAGGTCCTATTTTGTCACATTCCTCCCAAAAAAGCATGTCTTAAGGTGTGCAATGATATGAGGTCATGATTATCGCTTATTTCATTTTAAAATTCTCCACATGTTTACTGTTGGGAACATGTCCGGAGTGCAGGCAGGCCAATCCAGTACCAATACCCTCTTCCTTCACTGCCATGCCTCTGTAATGTGTGCAGCATGTGGTTTTGCGTTGCCCTGTTGTAAAATGCATGAGGGTTCCTGGGAAAGACGTCTTGAAGGCAGCATATGCTGCTCTAAGATCACAGTGTACTTTTCTGCATTAATGCTGCCAGCACAGAAATGTAAATGACCTTTACCATGGGCACTGACACACTGACCCTATACCATGACAGACCCTGGCTTTTGGACTTGTTGCTGGTAACAGTCTGGATGGTGCTTTTCATCTTTTGTTGATATTGCTAACACCAAACATATTGTCATGTTGAAATCACATCATTATTTTTTTTATTATTTTTGTTTGTCGGATGTAATGGATGTATATTAGTAGGTAAAATGAAGTTGACCTGACAAAACATGAAATATCCCTTCAGTTTTTTTTTCTTTTCAATTGTCTGTACTGTCCCAACTTTCCAATCTGATTTGGGGTTGTAATACATTTTGTTAATATATAAACACATTATATTTTTTTCCAATTTTTATGCTGTCTCTGTGTAAATGTATACATTACGGTAACTTGCATTTATAAGCTAGAAGTATTCCAGATGTTATTAAATATTTAAAGTACTTTGAGAACAAGATGTCATTAGATGATGAATATTATCCTGTAATTTATCTAGAATTAAGTTTTGTTATTTTTTTATTGATTTTGGGAGCTCACCGGAGGTATACTTTGGTAATTGACAGTTTTGTTTAGGCGAAATTAGTTATTTCCCAAACTATGATGAAAAATGCAGATTTGGCTTACTGTACAACCAGAAAACTCATAAACTATGGCATGTGCCGTGTTAGAAGCATGGTTATACTTGTAAAAGCAGCAATAAATCATAAATGACACTTTGTTACAGTATAATATTTTGTCATGCATGTGTAATGCTATCTTAGTATTATAGACGGTAAAGTAAAGCTTGTAATGAGAGGTGTCTTAGTGCTAGTGGACAACAGGCTGACATGTCTCCATAGAGCTGCTTGTGTGTTTCTGTCTGACATCTAGTGAGAGAGGCAGTAGACGAAGAGCATGTGCATGTGGCAGAGCAGGCCTCTAGAGGCAGCATGAGAGAGAGAGAGAGAGAGAGAGAGACATTCATCATTATCCTGCACATGTATATGAACTGAAAGGAGACCCATAATAAGAGTTAGTCTAAGCAAACATACATTATTTCCTGTATGCATGTTCTCTATTCCATGTTCAAATCTACAGCATATGAAGTATTACTCCTACAGTTATGGCAGCATGATGAATTATTTTACTTCTTTGGTATATGGTATATCAGCATGCTGTCATGGAAAAAGCGAAATAATATACTATAATATTAATATAGAAAGTACTCATTGACCTCACTTTCCCATTGGCACGCGCCTCTCAGGTGGACTAAGTGGCAAAAATTCTTAAATGTTTATTTGGGTAAAAGGCAAAACAGGAAATGAAACAAGGAGCTATCTGTTCATGTTTAAGGCAGTCGGATTAAAATATACACTCATCATCAAAAGAACAGTTGTACGCAGAAGGAAATGTCTGATTGCAGTTCTATTGGGAAGGAAGATAAAGGTTACCAGGAACAATAAATGATGATACATTTAGACTGATATGGGGAATATTTATTGAGCTACATATACAGAAGTAGTGTCTCTCAGTATAGGTTTATGCCGCCATGTTTGCTAATGCAGCATGCCAGACATCTCAGAGTTGTAGAGGTTCCTCATGGTGTCCTCTGATAATCCATCCCATGCAGTTCTCACACAGCTCCTGCAGATTGTGCGGTAGAGGTGGAGGTGGAGTGACATCAGGCTTTCTGGACATGTGACGCATGACAACAAACCGTTCATCTTGGTGCTGACCACGGTGCCTCCAGACATAATTAGTTGGTTGTCTCCACCAAGACAAAAGCAAAACTCATCACTGAAGATGACCTGCTGCCATTCTGTGTCACTCCATGACAGTCTGGCACGACATCATTGCAGTCTTTGGCGACATTGACGTGGTGTTAAGGGCAGTCATCGTAACGGTCTGCGTGCATGTAGTTGTGCGTCGTGCAGCCACCTGCCAATGGTACTGGCACTAACAGGATGACTCATGAAGGGGATCTCTGCCCCCTGAGTGGTCCCAGTTGTGGCTGTTGGGGCAGTCAGGTACAGCGATAAGGCCCGTCCTTGCTTATGTCACATGCGTGGCCAAGCGTGAAACTTGAATCCATCACGTGTCTCACAAGGTCAAACCTACCCACCAAGTTTCATTCCTGTTGGTTGATTCCTTCCTGGTCCAAGCGTTTGTGCTACTATACTTTTGATGATAAGTGTATATACTCTTGTGGTCATCGTGATCTTTAAATCTTTGCTGTTTCTCCATGTCAAGTATTCTTCCAAATCCAAATCTACAAAGTTATCTGGCTAGCTATTTGAACTTGGGCTTTAGCAGTTACTAGAATCAGGTCAGTATCACAGAAAATGCTGACACAGGATCCAAACAAATCTGTCCTGAAATAGCCCTCACTCACACTGCAGCGGAAGAGTGCAAAGTGTAAGTCCAAAATGAAAGAGATTCATTGCTTTGGATGACCAGCTGTTCTCTGTTGATAAGGATGTTGGATTTTGGTGCACACCTACTGTTTTTATATCGACAGTTTTTTGGGGGGACACCACTGTGTCCTGAATTTTGTCCTGAAAACACATTTGACCACAGATTTGTATTTTGGTACATATTTAATTTGGATGGTTATTTAAGCAGTTAAGTGTTCTATGCAGAGCACTCCAGGATACTTTATCAGGTAAAGACGGGGGGGTTGGGGGGTGTAGAGCCAAACGGACTCTGTGAGTGCAGAAGGAGAAACGACCATCTAAACGTTGCTGATTCATCGAGGAGGGATTTTAATTGCTATTTTTTAATTGCTATTAA
The DNA here is from genome assembly GCA_034552555.1 of Semaprochilodus insignis. Taxonomy (NCBI): domain Eukaryota; kingdom Metazoa; phylum Chordata; class Actinopteri; order Characiformes; family Prochilodontidae; genus Semaprochilodus; species Semaprochilodus insignis. Next base: position 27,877,524 of record CM067483.1, on the reverse strand, counting down.
CTGTAATGGAGTTGATTCGAGTTATCGTTTCAGCCCCAGGTTAATCTGTGTACTCATACCATGCGTGCGGCTGCAGCCTGTGTGCTGCGATATGTCTCTCCTCTGTCCTCACACCAACTGAGCTGCTGTTTAAATGCATCCATCTGCTGGTGTGAGGGGGAGACTGTGTGTGGGTGCATGCTGATGCGAGATTCTGACCGTGTGTATGTGTGTGTGTTTGTCCCGTTGGCCAGCCTCAGAGAGTCGTGTGCTAACTTGTGCAGCGGTGTGGAGGATGCCCCCGGAATGGGAATCAGGCAGCCACGAATCCCCCGACGATTCATCAAACAGCCCACAGACCCTGGAGCTCCTCTGTCACCTTGACAACACAGCCCACGGCAACACGGCCTGGTACTGCACACGCTATCGATTTAACCCTACAGCTGCCTCCTCCTCTACTACTGCGCTCTCTCTCCTCTCCTCTCCTCTCCTCTCCTGTCCTCTCCTCCTCTACTACTGTGCTCTCTCCTCTCTTCCCCTCTCCTCTACTCTTCTCTCCTCTTATCTCTTCCTCTACTGTTGTGCTCTCTCCTCTCCTCTCGTCTCCTGTCCTTTCTTCTCCTCTACTACTGTTCTCTCTCCTCTCCTCTCTTCTCCTCCTCTGCTACTTCGCTCTGTCCTCTCCTCCTCTACTACTCTGCTCTCTCCTCTCCTTTANTCTCTCCCCTCCTCTCCTCTCCTCCTCTGCTGCTTCGCTCTCTCCTCTCCTCCTCTGCTGCTTCGCTCTCTCCTCTCCTCCTCTGCTACTATGCTCTCTCCTCTCCTGTACTCTTCTACTACTGCGCTCTCTCCTCCTCTACTACTGCACTCTCTCCTTCGCTTTTCTTCTCTCATCTCCTCACTTCTCCTCTCCTCCTCTACTGCTGTGCTCTCTCCTCTCCTACTACTGCGCTACCTCTTCTCCTTTTCTACTACTGCGCTACTTCCTCTCCTCTCCTCTCCTCTCCTCCCCTCTCCTCTTCTTCTACTGTGCTACCTCCTCTACTTTCTCCTCTTCTACTACTGCGATACCTCTTCTTTTCTACTCCTCTCCTCTCCCCTGCTTTTTTACTACTGCACTACCTCCTCTCCTCCTACTCCATTACCTCCTCTCCTTTCTCTCCTCTTCTACTACTGCGATACCCTTTCTTCTCTACTTTCCTCTCCACTCCCTTCTTCTTCTACTACTGCACTACCTCCTCTGTTCTCCTCTCCTCTCCTTTCCTCTCCTCTCCTAGTACTGTGCTACCTCCTCTCCTTTTCTACTACCGTGCTCTTTCCTCTCCTCTCCTCCCCTACTACTGTGCTCTCTCTCCTCTCCTCTGTTCCCCTCTCCTCTACTCTCCTCTCCTCCTCTACTACTGCGCTCTCTCCTCTCCTCTCCTCTCCTCCTCCACTACTGTGCTCTCTGCTCTCTTATTTTCTTCTCTCCTCTCATCTTCTCTCCCCTTTCCTCTCTCTCCTCCTCTCCTCTCCTCTCCTACTACTGCGCTACCTCCTCTCCTTTTCTACTACTGCACTACCTCCTCTCCTCTTCTCTCCTCTCTTCTCCTCTCCTACTACTGTGCTACCACCTCTTCTCTCTCCTCTTCTACTACTGTGATACTTCTTCTTCTCTACACTCCTTTCCCCTCCTCTTCTGCTACTGTGCTACCTCCTCTCCTCTCTCCTCTTCTACTACTACGATACCTCCTCTCCTCTCCTCTCCCCTCCATTTCTAATATGCACTACCTCCTCTCCTCTCCTC
>CM067483.1:27861653-27875591 GCA_034552555.1 Semaprochilodus insignis | reverse complement strand
CTCTCCTACTACTGCGCTACCCCCTCTCCTTTTCTACTACTGCACTACCTCCTCTCCTCTTCTCTCCTCTCTTCTCCTCTCCTACTACTGCGCTACCACCTCTTCTCTCTCCTCTTCTGCTACTGCGATACTACTTCTTCTCTACACTCCTTTCCCCTCCTTTTCTGCTACTGTGCTACCTTCTCCTCTCTTTCCTCTTCTACTACAGTGCTCTTTCCTCTCCTCTCCTCTTCTACTACAGTGCTACCTCCTCTCCACTCCTCTTCTACTACTGCAATACCTCCTCTCCTCTCCTCTCCTGTCTTTCCTCACTTCTTCTACTGCTTCTCTCTATTTCTCTCTCATTTTTCTCAAACTTCCTCTATCTCTCTCTCTTTTTCTCTCATTCTCTCTCCTATAAACTCTTTTTCTCCGTTTTCCGTATTCTGGTTCTGGTATGAGTGTTATATTTGTTCGCAGCATCTCCCACCACCATGTTCCTCTTTATCTGTCATCCCTTTTTCCGTTTTTTATATACCCTGAGCTGAAGAATAGTCAAACGGGCTTCTGCCATTGTTTCAGGAGCCGATTGCCTGACCTACATATTTCAGGGCTTAGCTTGCGCCTTTGTTTTAGCACCCTGCATTATATCATATGCCATAATTCACAGGAGAAGAATAGAAGCTCCGTCTTTGATTGTGTTTTTTAAGTATTTGCTGAATGACAGTCTCCTGCCTTCTCCCACTGGAGAGGACAATTAGATGGAGCTTGCACACTCTAATAGAATTTCCATTATCCCTCATAATAAAAGAGGCCCTGTGTTTCAGAGCTCTGGTTTCAGTCGGAAAACAATGAATTCAAATCTCCTCTACTCCGTTGTCCTGCCAGTAGAAGAGCTTGTGTGGGGATGGATGTATTTCAGGGTCTCAGGTTAAAAGTTCAGGAAGCAACTACTACTTTCAGTAACACATTTTCAGACAACAACACTGCTACATGACCTCGGGTTCACTGCTGTTCTACCAATACACAATACATAAACACTCCTACTGTTCAAAAGTCAGAATTGCTTGTCATATTAATACACTTTACAAAACACATATAACTGTTTCTGTTGTAACTGTATACATGTATTAGTTACAGTAACTTACAATTATGTACAAGAGGTGTTTTCAGATGATTTATCAAACATTTCAAGTATTTTGAGAACAGTACGTTATAAGACGATAAATTATATATACTCAAAGGAGTATATTGAGATATAAATGACCCTTTATATGTGTGAATGTAATAATGATATGTGTAAGTGATTGCCATATTAGAGCGAAAAGATATACGTATTGGGGGAAAAGTGTACAGTGTAAAGTGGCCTGGACACAAGATGGGATATGTTTGGGCATGGAGGCGTGCAGTTTACATATGGTATACTGCGGTGCATTTGCCCCCAGATGTTGCAGCTGTGCCTATAGATCCTGCACACTCATAGGTTGGCTAAATAAATGCTCGATTGGCGATAAATCTGGCAACCAGGCAGGCCAAACTGTTGGAATCTGGCAGAGACATCCTGGGAAACCCTTGCTGTGTGTGGGCGAGCTTTATCTTGCTGAAAATGGCACTTGGAAGCCCTGCCACGAGAGGCAACACAAGTGGCCGGATGATGTCCTGCACATATTGCTGAGCTGTTAGTGCCCCTCGTATTACTACTAGGGGTGCCAGACTGTCTGTGCAATGGCTCCCCAGATTATCACACCAGTAGTTGGGGCAGTGTGTTGCTCCACAGCAAAGGCAAGATTGAAGCGCTCACCAAGAGGCCTCCACACCAGAAACCAGACCGTTGTCGGATCCCAAACAGAACCTGGATTCATTGCTAAAGACAATACGGTTCCAGTCCATAACAGTCCAGGTTTCTTATTCATGACACCACTGCAAATGAAGATGGTGGCTGGCTGTCAATGTCTGGACACGTAATGGGCGGCGTGACACCCAATTCCCTTCTACTAAGTGCCTGGAAATGGTCCAGGAAGAGACAGGGGAGTGTAATTAAAGGGTTCCCCCTGTTTCGGGATGGTGGACAGAGAAACCTTTAGAGCTGATTGTGCTCGTCAGTGGATCAAACAATCCTCTCTACTAAGCCGGTCTGTCTGGGCCATTGGGAGCCTGTTCCCCATGTGTGCATGCCCTCATGTAAATAGACCACACCTGTAATCATTTACATATCTGCCTGAAATATAACTGCATGCCCAGTTTTGCAGCAAGCCGAGATTTCTATCTCCATCTTTTAGTCAGTGAGTGTAGTGTAATTTATATATAATTACATATTGTCGTTATTTACATTTACAATATTTTTCTGATTTTCATTTGACAGTTGATCAGTCTACAGCCAAGTTAGTGTCATATTACTAAAAACATTCATTCCAGGCTTTTAAGCAATGATTCAAGGCGTTTGTACATTTGTGTATGTATTCACATCTGTATTGCTGGTTTGTTTGGGGTGATAGTATATTATTTATGATAGCTGCAGGGTTTGCCCCGCACTGCATCAACCCTGCAACTCTGTATTGCATAATGATGTGACACTCATTCTGGACTTTGTGACTTTGGAATACTAATTTAGAGCCAGGTTGTGAAAGAGTTTGAATTGAGATTTTAATTGGATTTAAAAGGATTTGAAAAGAGTACAGTGCTGTCTTAAGACATTTTAAGTGGGGAAATGTGCCTGTGAGTCAGACCAATCAAAAGTAAACAAACTCCCATAATAATGTGCACACAACAATACAACCAGGAATAGCAGGCATAAAGAAAACCTAAAAATGTTGATTTGTTGAACTTTTTTTTGCAAAAAAATCAGGGCTGTGGCCGCATGCTTAAAACATCCTTAGGTGTTGATCCTGAGTTTTTAAGAACTCTCTCAGGATAAATGAAAACCGTAAAGCCAAAATTCACTGAAGTGATATTTTATGCAAATGAGCACTGGACCTTAAGTACAAAAAAAATCACCTTATGTGTTTAATGTGGTAGTAACAGGCTCCTGCAGATGGCACTGCACGAGGAGGCTGGGGCTATAAATATCTGCAGGGTGTGTGATGGGATTCATAGACTGAGAAGTTGTGGTACAGTGCAGTGAATGTCTTGTTCAGTGTGTGGAAAATGGGTCCAAAACAGATGTTCATGATTCATAGTGTGAAGGAAGTAGCTGAATCTGCAGGTGTATGGAAACGTATGGTCATATAGATCTACCAGCAGTGGCCACAAATCCCAGTCTACAGGAAATTCTCGTCAGAATTGTACAAGGGAAGGCATTCACCAAATCTGGCCCAACTGCACAATTCTGCTTTGATGCAAGAGTGGCTGCACATTGTTGTGGCCTACATCCAGAAACTTGTCCAGTACATGCCAAATCAAACCGCAGCTGTTATTCGTGCTCGTGGAGATATTACATGCTTTTAGGTACGTTTCAGTCACAGGTGACTAATTCTTTCAGTTGAGATTATAACGCCACTTTAAATGACATTCACAAACACATAGTGGTCACAACTGCCTTGTTGAGTTCAACTGAAGAATTGACCCAGGGGACCAGCCTTGTGCCTGGAGAATAGATTTCAAGTGTGCTTGGTTAACAGATGTACAAGCTGACCCACTGGACATTACATCAGGCTTTAAGACCTTTATACACCATAAGCAGCTTTCTGGCTAGCACTTTATTTGGGTAGTCTACTGCTGATTCTTTGCAGATGACGAGTTACATTCAACTACATACCTATATTTAGTTGAATATTTAAGATGAGATTGATGACTGTCTGAATGGGGGCACTTCTTACCCTCTCCCCTATTGGTCAGACTTTGGGCTGAGATCATCCTGCTTTGTGAAATGCTGTCCTGCCATCTGATACCAAGTATCGGACGAGGCCAGAAAATGTTGGATGGAGTATTTCTCCTCTCTGGAAGAGCTTTACATGTCCAGACCAAACCTAACCTGAAATAGCACAGACTCACATTGTAAGATGATGATGATGTTAGCTGTGTAGTTCTTTCTGTGGGGTTTGTAGAGCTTTTGAGTGTGTTGACTGTCATGGCCTGCTTAAAGATGCCCATTTTAAGTGTAAACCTGCATTTGAAAACAGCTCATTATAATGTTTCTTAGCTTTTAATTCAATATGATATGTATTTGTAAAGCATCTTTAAAAGACAGCCCAAATAAAGCAGTGCAGTCTGATGTAAGATCAGATAGATGGTAAACATAAAGACCAGCTGTGGCTCAGGCAGAGAAAGGCATGGCCAAGCAGTGTTTGCCTGAGCCAATACGAACAACATAAGAGGGCATCTTGAGCACAATCATCTCCTTTCTTGGTTTGAGAGTGAAATCATATGATGAAGAACACCCTCGCATGGCAGAGATGTCCCTATCCCTGATGATCTCTCTCAAAAATCAAGCTGGGCTATAGGGTGGGTGACAGATTTTATTGGTGAGTCTGGCTATTATCAGTTATTGGCAAAGTGCTCTCCCATCTGAATTAGGGCTGTGTGTGTGTGGAGGTTGTACACTCTCCTCTTGGCTGAGATTGCAGGGCCAGAGTGTTGGAGCCCTGGGGTAGAGATTGATGGCGCTGGTGTCGGCCCGCCTCTTACCTCAAGAGCTGTGAAAATCTCAAGGGCAGGAGTGTGTATGTGTGTGTGTGTGTGTGTGTGATTGTGTGGATGAGCTTGTTTGTATGTACGCTCACACTTTAGCGCTGTTATAAAGGCTCTGTCTGTGTGTGTGTGTAAAAGTCTGTGTTTGATGAGGGTTTCGTACTGTGACTGCCCGTTTGATATTGGCTTTTTTTAAGATGGATGGCCTTGCTCGGCTGCCCATCTTCTTGGTCTCTCTCAGGCAGTAACACTCGATCTCGGTCTGCCTGAGCATGCAGGCACATCCCTTTCCATGGCTGGAAAACCAAAGCTTTAACCAAAGCTATAGTAATTCTGTGGGAATATCTATGCAGTTTCTGTAAGAATCCTATATTAAATTCAGGCAGTTTCTGTAGATTTCTACTGCAAATTTAATATGTATATGATTGTAACAGTATTTTAGAGCACTGTGGAAATAGTATAGTTCCTTACAAGGCTCAGAGAAAATATGAATTGGATAAATTTCCCCTGAGCAGAAATAATATTTTAATGTTTTAGTTTTGAACAGTTCTGTTCTCTATGTCTGTAGGCCATACATAGGCATAGTAAGCTCACTGGACAAAAAATGAGTTACCTTGCATCTTTAAGGTGATAGTAACTTCAGACTCCTGCAGATGGCATTGCACAAGGATGATGGGGCTGTAAATACCTGCGGGGTGTGAGTGACAGGATTCATGGATTGAGAAGAGGTGGTACGGTGCAGTGTGGAAAATGGCTCCAAAGCAGATGTTAATGATTGTCTGTAAGGAGCGATTGCGTCTGGGCGTGCCAAAGACCATGGTGTGAAGGAAACAGCTGAATGTGCAGGTGTATGGAAGCGTACGATCATACAGGTCTACCAGCAGTGCCAAAAATCCCAGTCTACAGGAAACTCCTTTTTTTCCCTTTTTTTCTGTTAAGGCGAAAGCTTTTAAGACGCAACACAACGAACATAAAGTGATATACAGATACAGTGAAGGCACACGATATATGTTCTTAATCCAATGATATAAGAGAATTTGGAAGTAATAGATAAGCTAGTGCAAAATCTTGTTGAGGGCTGCACAGAACCAGGTTTGTAGATGAAATATTTTTGGGCCTGGCCTGATCTTAACCCAACCAAGAATGCAACATCCTTCTCCATACAGCATGTGTCCACTCCTGACAGGCATGACATTTATCCCATCAGTTCACTGAATGAAAATCAGACGCCTGAGATGTACACTACAAGGCCAAGCAAAAACAGTATGGGCAAACTCAGAAGCCCACGGCATCTAGCATATTGAGATAAGGCATGTTGCCTCAGTGGGCACCTTTTTGAGGAGACATTGGTTTTAACGTTTTGAGTCTAGGGACCATTGACAAAATAACTGAACGATTGATTAAGGTAATGGCGGATAGCAGCGATTAATAAGCACTGATTGGACGGCCAAGAGAGTAAAGTAGGGCCGTGGCTTAGTCAGGTACAGCCCTAATCCCAAATCAAGTGAAGCAAATAAAGGAGGAAGATTAGGAACAGGAAGTTTAAGTTGCAATACCTTTTTTATTGCCTGCAAAAACAATGGGTGTCATTAGTTGGATGATTGGCATCCTTTCAAAGAAGCCAGTCTTTGGTCACATTGAATGACCAAACACCTCTACTTGCTGATGGAACGCCAACCCTGTTTTGACCTTTTATGAACTATCTCTGTTTACACCCAGCAAACAAAAGTCACTGTTTTAGCAAACACTTCTTTTTGAACAAACAAAGCATCAAAGAATAGTACATCAGAATAAGCGTTTTGGTCGCAACCGTTGATTCCTTTTTCGGGGCGTGGTGGGGGGGTGGTGTTCTTGTGCCTTAGAAAGAGCGTTTTCAACTGAGGTTGTGTCATTTTTAAAGGTAGCACGCACCTCTTAATCAAAGGCCATTGACCATTTTGAGGCCAGTGGGGCATTTGCAAGCGGCCAGGAGAAATTTTAGGGGTCCAGATTGTGACTGTGGTGTGAGACAGTGTAATCACAGTGCGATTTGCACTCAGAGGGGCTGCTGCCAGATCAATGGGGACCCAAGAAGAAGAGAAGGCAAACTGCGTTATATAGGTCAGTCAATACTGGCAGTAATGATGGAATAATCTCTGTGGGGGACGGTGGCCAGTCGATCCTCAAACACCTCTTATATTGTGCACATTTACTGTGCATGGGCGATTTGGATGCCTCCCTCCTCCCTCTAAACCCTCCTCTGTGAAGGGAAAGCATAACAGATGCACCTTGAATAACCTTAGCAAAGCTTAGGTCTATTGTTTTCAATGAGGCATTTGTACTTGTGTGGCTGTATGAATTACCCTACTTTGTTAAAGTTGGGGGTCCGGGCATCATCATAGTGGTTTTAGCAGATCTCACAGCTTAGTAGCCAGAGATAAATGTGCCTTTTGTTTTAGGGCACTGCAATACATGTACCATATTTTTTCATTCTTCCTTGGAAGATAGATCTGGCCGCAGTCTTGTTACATATTTGTGTGTAACTCATCTACATGCAAAGTGGATTAGACATGTTTCGTAAAGTATGTTAAAAGCGCAATTTGAATACGTGGAGGGCCTATTCAAGGATGCAAAGCCTCTGTTCTTCAAGGTCAGATGTACGACAGTTTTGTTTTAATCCCACCACCCTTAAGTTAACTTATGGGTCTGGCATAATAAGACCGAGAGCAGCCATAAAAAGAGACTTCCTTCCTTAAGAATTAATTGATACAATTGGGAGGCCTTTAAATCTCCAAGTGAGGAATAAATTGAGTTGGAATCAGATTAGGTTCTTTTTTTCCCCTGCTTGAAATAATAATAAAAAGGAATGGAAAGCACGTGAATGTGCCCCCTTCTATCCTGAAGGCAGAGACAACAGCGGTGCTCCTTACACCGCAGGCCAATGACTCTCGACACCTTGGGAGGGCAGTAAAAACTGTCCTCCCTTCACTATGTCATTTATATCCTCCATAAACTAGTTTTTTTCCAGCTTTGCGATCTCCCTCTTCACACAAGAGGGATGCAAATTACAGAGTTGAATGGAATCCCAAGTAGGACTTTTTTCCCTGTTGCCTCGTTCCTCTGTAGTGCTCTCTGGTTTGTTTCTACCTAGTACTCTTGAAGACAGAATGACTAGCAGGTTTGAAGATATCGGTTATAAACTGCACTCTGCAATGACATGCTGGCGTGTGTAGATATACAAGGTGTAGATATGCACCTTGCATCTACAGCTCTGGAAAAATGTAATGAGTCCACCTCAAAATGATCAGTTTCTCTAGTTTTACAGTTTATGGATTTGTGTTTGACCAAAATGAACAGTTTTATTCTACACACTACTGGAACACGTCTCCCAAATTTCAGATAAAATATTATATTTTAGATCTGTTTATTTAGAGAATGACTAATGATGCCTCCAGAAGCCTGTTTTTTGAACCATGCTCGCTGTGCATTTCACCCCAGCCACCGCTCACCAGTCTTTCTGTAGGTCACTTGAGGTCATCTTACGGTGGTTAAGTGACATTCGAATGAGGTGGCGCTCATCACGGTCAGTAGAGAGTGGTTTTCGCCCTCTGCCATTCGGTAGCTGTGCTGTCCTGTGTGTTTGCTGCTTGACCTTGTTCTTATGAACCAGACGCTCACTGTATCTGCCAGTAAAGCTAGAACACAACCTTCTGTTCCTCACTAAGAACCTGCTGTACGTGTGGAGATGCTGATTTAAGAAGAAACTGGAGTGGTCTCTTATTTATTTCCAGAGCTCTATGTGCATTTTTCTTTCTTTCTTTCTTTCTTTATTTCTTTCTAGTGACGGTTCATCCTGTTTCATAATACCACTTTGTACCTCAAGAGGTGATAGTGAGTCACTGTAATGTTAAGTCGAATCAGCTCCACATGAGAGGATGAAGGAGTTGCACTGATACGATGAAATTAATGATATTGAAGGTTCTGCTCCCGGTTAGAACATTTAAGAACAGGTATCCAGTGAAAGAAATGCCATACACAACAATGGCAAACAAAAGATGGAAATGGAAGCAAAGCAAGAGTTAACAGTAGCATTGTTTTCCACCACTGGAGATGCTCTTGGCAAGTAAATTGATGAAGTATGGTGCTGAACTCACAATGTGACTGGTACTGTGACTGGTAATGTGACTGAGTGAAGATGGAGGAGGCACTGGGCATCTCCCACTGTGAATGGTTTAGTTCACATGTCCATGATACAATTTTCCAGAAATATTGAAAAATCTGTGAAAAATTTTCCCCTTAAAGGCTTTCCAGTTTGTCTTTACCCAGTAAAGCACTGTGTGAACTTTTAAAGGTGGTTCATGATTTGCTGTTCTTCATTTTGTTCATTGCTTAGCTTTTTCTTTAAATATTATCCAACTAATTGACAAAATGCCTGGTAGACCACTCAACTTTTAAATATAATCAACTGCTCTACTTTCAGAGAGATCACTGGGGAAATGGATGCTTGTGACTGTGCAGGTGTATGGATGAGCGCTGTCTCTCTTCTTTCCTGCAGTGTGCTGTGGGAGCCCATGGGCGATGGCAAGCGCGTGATCTCTCTGGCCGATAGCCACGTCGTGCTCTGGGACCTTCAGGAGAGCTCCACCAAGGCCACGGTGAGATAGCACACCTTTCATTATTTGATAACTGCTGTATCTAGCACAGCTCTCTCAGACTGCACTTCACACCAGCAGTGCTGGAGCTGTCAAACAAACTGCATGTATAAACAACTCAAGTCACCACTAAACCGTCATTTTTGGTGTTTAAAAACAGTCTCAACTATGGCAGACTGGCGTGCAAATAAAGTGGGAATCAAAGTTCAGGTGGGTATACCAGGACAATAAGGAAGGACTTGGGTTAGACCACCTGCACGTTCAAGATATTTTAGAATATTCAGCATCTGTCTCATTCGCAAAATAAAAACAGTCCACAAAAATGAATCCACTCTCCATTTTCCTTCTTGAACATGCAGGTGGTCTAACCCAAGTCCTTCCTTATTGTTCTAGTCCAGGGTTTCTCAATCTGTGGGCCACCTGTGAAGCACCCTCTAGTGGGCCGCAGATCCATCCTCAGGAGGAATCAGTAGTAGTCCGTAGAGCGCCAGTAATCACATTTTAAGTCATAAAGCACAAGTTAAAAACAAATTAAATTTTGTGTAAAAAGTAAAAATCGAGAAATCAGTGGTATTCAAACTACAAACATATAAACATTAATAGGAATGCAGAAATAAAAACATATTGCAGAAGTAGCTCAAAGCAAATTAAACAGTCAGTTTGAGACAGCTCACTTGTGGGTGCCTGATTTGGACAATTAGCTAAACAAAGATGGAGAACTGAACAAAGAAAGAATGTTGCTACAGTTCTTTAGGAATTGTCAGCAAGTTCAACCTAGACTACATCAAATATGGGGGGGGGGATGCTAACCCAAAAGTCTAGTATGTGGAATGTGGCAAAGCTGGTGAAGTAGCCTTCAACGAAAATGTGATGGGCTGCTGCTCCAAATCCAACAATTGTTTCCATAAAGTCACAGTCCAGGTGTGCCCTGATAGCTAGCTACCTCGTAGCCAAACATGTTGCACAGGGTAGAAAAGCTTTTTGATTGCTGAGGAATTGGTGCTACAAGGCTCCCATAGATATATGCCAAGAGATGATCGACAAACTGCTCTCAATTGCATAAGTAGACGAAATGTTGACATGGGGACTGATATGCAGAGCAAGCTTTAAGACGGAATTATGAAATGTCTACATTTCGCTACACAACTACTTGAGTCAACTGATGTTAGCACTTGGGAAATAAAAGACAAACTAATTTTAAATAAAAGTGGAGTTTACTTTTCTTTCTAGGTATAAACAGGTGGGCCATGAGGTTGAAAAGGTTGAGAACCACTGTCCTAGTCCACCCACCTAAACGAATTCGCCGCCGTCATGGTCATTGCTGTGGCCGCTGCAAGAAAAATGTCACGTGACTGAAACAGACCAATGCACACTTGATTTGCTTTCTGTGAGTCAGGCCTGGGAGTGTGTGTTCTTTGGTGAGGGGTGGTTCTCACGCCCACCCCATGCCCACCTTGAATTTAGCCTGAATAACTGTATGTGATAGAACATCAGAAACCACATACGAAAACCTTTTTGAGATCACATAACAGCTCGGTAACGTTAGTTTCATAACTCAGCACACAACAGAGCTTGACTAATTGACATATATATATATATATATTGCATTGGGCCTTGCTAAGCCTAGCTTCCACTCACCTATACCAACAGGAATTCTCCAAGAACATTTTTGGGATTTTTTTTTCTGTACAAAAGTACTGTTTCAAACAAATATTAGTACAATTTGTGGTTAATAAACACGGTGTTGTGAACATGATGAATTAAGGACGCAGCATGGAGGCTCCTATTGCTTTAGCTAGAGGAGACCACAAAAGCCCCAATTACAGTGCAATGCCTTTAGTTGGATTATCTTTCTTCCACAACCCGCTGCCTATGCAATTAAAGTGTCCGTAGTGCTGAAAGTCCGGATGAAATGTGAGTTTAGGTTGGTCACTTAATGTCCCATTAGTGAGGAGCTGCTGTGTTGAGGGTATTCATTAATAATCTGCTGCAGTCATTACTAATTAATGCCTCACAGACTGAGGTTTGCAGGCTGGACGTGTCGCAGCCCTTTTAGGACATCACCCTGACTTGACATTTGGGAGCTCGTGTGTGCAACCACGAAAAACGTCAGCTCTGTTCAGACCACTACCACCTCTCTCTCTCCCTTCGCACTGTTTCACTCTCGCTCACCCTCAGCAGAGGTTACCGGAGAGGTCCATGGTCGCTGCCACGCAGAGCCTCGCTATGCGGTCATGCTAATGTCAGCTTTGCATGCAGAGCGAGAGGGGGGTTATCGAGTGGCAAGGCCTGCTGAGGGCACTGTGCCCATTAAAAATAAAAAGGAGAGGGAGAGGGGGAGAGAGACAGAGAGAGAGAGAGAGGTAGGAGAGAGAGGGAGCATGCTCAGTCAGATTCCACCAGAGCTGATGAGAATGCTAATCTCCCTCACGCAAGCCCCCCTGCTTTCCCCTACACACTCACATACACGCCAGCTCGCCTCCTCCAGTCTATCCCCCATCCTTCTTTTCCTCTGAATGGCTCAGGTTGATGTGTTCATCACGGCCGTGTCCCAGCCTCCGCTCGCGATTGTAAGCTTTAGCTCAAATCTCCGTGAATTCTGCCACACCGCAGAACAGAGAATTCAGCTCACGACTTCCAGCATCCCAAACAACACCCACACAGGCCCAGCTAAAGCCCAGCCATCTTAGCAAAATAGCACACCGTGATAAATGCCAGCATTCTTCTGACTCGTTCTGCAGGCTCTTCCCAATGCCTAATAGACCCCGACCCAGCCGTGGCGTCATTCTGTAGTGTGCGTCATTCCTATATTAGGAACTCTGGTTTTCTCCATAAGAAAAATGAATAGCGTTTTTGAATCGCACCACTAACATGCCCTGTGGCAAACAAAAAGAGCCAACTTAATACGAATATTGCTACATGAAAGCTAACACTGCTGAGTTAACATCGTCAAACATCGTAAGGCAACTTCATCAAAATACCACGCACCAGCCATCAAACTTTGCTGTAGTGGCAGTTGCTTAGGCAGTATTAGTCTACACTAGTAGTCTACAGTGGTCTTTTCCTTTCCCCCTTTAAGTTATCAGGATTATATCTGGATAAGGCGTGTATGAAAAGTGTAAACACACCAAAGACACTTTAAAAGAGACACCAATCTGACCACTCTAACCACTTAGAGAAGGGATCTGAGATGAATTTGAGCCATGCTGGGGGCAGTTGTGGCCAGAGGTTAGGGAACCAGCCTTATGATTGTAAGGTTACCGACAGGACATGACTGATGTGCCTTTGAGCAAGGCATCTTCCCAGGTGGCATCGATAGGGCTGCCTCCTAGTGTATGTGTTCACTAGGTGGTGTGTGTATGGGTGTTTCACTTCGCTGATTATGTTAAATGCGGTGGACAAATTCCTCTGTGTTCAAGAACAAATGGTAAATGGTCCTAAATTCAAATTTTAGAGCGATGAAAACACACCCCCCCACCACCCCGGTACAACCTAAACTCCTTCCCACGCCATACTTCATGTACACGTGAGTTTGCAAGGAAAATAATCATAGAAGATGCACATGGGCTGTTGTGGCGTTTGCTATGGCTGCATAGCAAACTGAGCTAATAAGTCATTTACTAAGCTAATCAGTCATTTTCTGGTCAGTGTGGGCTGCTGAAGCTGTTGCCTTCCTTTAGGTTCAAAGAAATACATGACGACATGCAAATTTGCAAATTGTGAGGAAGCAACCATCTTTAAAATGGCAGTTGATAATTGGTTGCTCTGTAATGGGCGGATTTGCATATTCCATCCCACACGTTTGACTTGACTACCAAGTGTAAATGCATGTAGTTAGAATCTTATCAGGATACATTCCAGATACTAGTCACACGAGGTGCCCATGTGTAAATGTGATCCTTAAGTAGTTGTTAACAGTAGACTTGCACTCATATCTGCATTATTTAAGTATATAGAAGCTTCCTTCTGTGTTAGCTTGCTCGTAGCATGTAGCACTATTTGCATTTTGACTGCTAAGCAGTCTAAATCACCTACTTGGACCCAGAATATGGTCAGGACTACAGGACGGTGCACTTGTGGCTGTGGCTAGTGGTGTAAATGGAGCAATATTATTAATATTAGTAATAATAATGTTATGTAAATTTAACACATCATTGTTATGGTGAACACATGATGAAATACTGTCACTCCGCGAGTTGCAGTTTTATAACAGATTTTGTGAGCTACACAGAGTAGCTTTGGTTTCAGTACACTCTCACGTTAGGATCTTTTGCTTTATCTAATAATTGTTATGCTGCTTTAATGCATTACTGGTCTTAGCAATTCCACAGGTCACCGTAAAGCTGGCAACTGTCCTTTGAACTCAATGCTAGGTGAAGTACTAAATGTTTACCACCTGATCTTTAGGACTTTCAAAAACCCAGGATTCTAGGCATTAATGAAGACTGCCGTGCCTGTCATCATAGAAGGTGCGGGGCACTTTCTTTCTTCCATGTAATGTTGTGATCTAAACTGAAAAGGTTTAATTATCATGATATTATATGCACCCTATATACACCACAGTGCACTGTTCTGAATGTGGCAATTAAACTGCACAAAATTTGCAGTGTTTTAATGCAGTGTGACCGTAATAAAACTGACCTTAAAAATAATAATAATAATAATACAAATAATAAAAAGCATTATATGCTGATTTTTCATT
>CM067483.1:27844153-27856653 GCA_034552555.1 Semaprochilodus insignis | reverse complement strand
GAGGGGGGGGGGGGGTTCAAGGCAACAGAAAAAGCATGCCAAAGGAGCAACAAAGGGAGGAAAGATGGGGAAAAAGTGAAAATATGGAACAATAATAAGAATAAGGGCAATATAAAAGAGTGTAAAGGGATTGTTCCTAAAGAAGAGTGATCTTCCTGGTGTTTATGAGCATTTGAATGAAATGTCTTGTGAGTGTAAGTGTATGTGAATATACTATATTGCAGTATATACACTAATATCCCAAAAGTCATGGGATATCGGTATGCAAATTGCTTAGTAAAGTTCCTCAGGGGACAGCTTGGGAACGCCCACACCTGTATAAGGTGAGAGGTGTTATCTTGTGAGTGAGGTTGAACACTGGCCAGCGTGCTCATGGCAAGACGACATGATTTATCTATGTTCGAATGAGGCATGATGATGGAATGCCTTGATTGGGCTCACGTCAGGCAAACGTGCAGGCCATTACATTTATCGCAACTGCCCCGAATGCTCCTCGAACCAGTTCTAGAGAGCTTGGCCTTGAATATCCTGTTAAAATATACCATCAGTGTGGGGGTACATGAAGTGCCCAAAGGGCTGCAAATAATCATCAAGTAGTAAAATGTCACAGGGACCGGTCAATGACATGCTTAGGCAGATCAGTGGACCCACCCCATGCCTTGGGAACACACCCCACACCAGTATGGAACCACCACCAGTGTCTTGTTGACAACTGGGGTTGATTGCTTCATGGGGTCTTCAGGTAACACCACTTCATAATTAATTTATATACTTCTGTCCCATGACTTTTGGCATGTCAGTATGTATATCAGTATATTCATGTATATAATATAGTAGATACCATATAACACATATCATGTGTTTGACTATATACTGTGTAGATAGATCATTTATGTCAGTATGTTGGATTATATACTGTGTCAGTAGGTAGTACAGTATATGTCAGCATGTTTGAGTATTATGTCTGTAGTACGAATCTCTTGAGATCATTCAACAGCATCTCTATTTCGTTGAGGCCTGAGCTCTGACTGGGCCACTCCAATATTTTTTTAGCCGTTTTTAGTAAATACATTTTGGAGTTTAGAGTTTTCCACGGTGTCCTACCATATACACCGTGTCTTTTCAATGTCTTTTCCGTATGGTAGACTCATGAACAGGAACGTTAATCCATTTCAGTGATTCCTTTACCTGTTACTCTGTTGTTCTTTTTTACTTCACCACTTCACTTTGGAGTGATCTTCACTCAAAATGTTTGAGTGTCTTTTATAAGTCAAAGCAGCTCTACCCCATACCTCCGATCTCATTTCACTGACTGTACTCCAGGTTTTCTAACCTGCTTTTGCCTAGGGGTTCAAATCCTTTTTTTCCAGCCTAGTCTGCAAATGTTTGAATGATGTATTTAATATATACAGTACATTTATTTTTTTGTGTTATTAGTTTAAACAAATTGTGTTTGTTGTAACGTGCAGACCAGACCCAACTTTGAAGCAATTTTATGCATAAATGCAGGTAATTTCAAAAGGTTCAAATGGTTTTTATTGCTACTGTATATGTCAGTATATGCTGTATGACATAGATTATATACTAGGTCTATTATTATCCTCAAAAGACTGATACTGTAGAAGTGTGCAATATGCATATAAGCCTCCATCAGTCACCAAATACTTTTTGTATGCTGTGAGCATCCTGACTAGTCACAGACGTTCTTTTGAATCAAATTCAGTTTTTATATATTGGAAATTATATTGCAAATACAATATGCAGTGACATAATTGCAAAATTTGCCCGTAGTGTGCAGTCCTTACCAGAATATTAAAAAAAACTACCTCTCCTCTTTAAATGCACCATTTTTTAAAGAGAAAATTATCTGATTTGATAATTCATTCATTCATTTCATGCATTAATATCACAGTATGAATCACAAAAGCCTAAAAGGTTACGATATATATTCTTTCCTCCTTATAGCATTTAACCAGTCCTTCTGACTTATATAATCCACATGTGTATGCGAGAGTATGCATGCAAGTATGTGCATGTAGGATAGGTATACAGCAGGGCTGTAGGACAGCGAAGACGTAGTCACCTCACACATACACCTTTCCACACATATAGTTGTATCCAGGCGTCCAGTTGGTGCAGCAGCTGTGTGCTAGCAGAGAGACCGCGGTCCGCTTCCGCTCCACTGCACATCCAGACATCTTCCGAAGTGTCTGTGCTGGCTTGTCAAGAGGAGTGCCAGCCCAAACAGCCCTGCCCTGGTCAAAAACAGTCCGCTCTCTTAAAGTCACACCGCAGTGAAGGAGAAAACAGCTCCTCTGTCTACACTGCGGAGTGCAAATAAAAAAAAAACGTATGGAAATATGGACCGAATGTTATAGACCTTCTGAATACAGCCTTGTATAGGGCAAATATTGTTTGCTATTGGCAACTAAAACATGCTCAATAAAAAATAATAATAGAAGATCTAGCCTGCTAATACCCACAGTTGCCATGGCAACCAATTGACATTATATTATAGCTACACATTGTTAATAAAGTAGAGCATGCCTTGGCTGGACTGTGTACTGCTAAGGTCTAACATAAAGCAATATGTAATTATGTATATGGGTCACTGAGTTCGCTAAACAAAGGATGTTAGTCTTGGATTAAAAAAAATGCTGTCCACTGCCTGAATAATAGGCTACTTCTAAACTCTGCAGGGTTCACAGTGAATCATACTGCACAATGTTATAACCTATACACGTATTTTTGAAGTCACGTCCCTTCCAGTGTAAGAAAATGTACTGATCAGACCTATAGATATAGTAGACCTGAACGTAAAGCATGTTTTTGGTGTCATTTCAAAACTTTGTAACTCCAGTTCTTGCTCACTATTAAAAAAACGTTACATTGGTGACAAGTTGACCAATAGACTTCACATTAGCGTATAGTAGTGCTTGAAAGTTGCTGAACATTTCACAGTTTTCTGTATTTCTGCTTCTATATTTCTACTTTTGCCACTTGCAGATGTGTAATATTGGATCATTTTCCTCAATAATTAAGTGGCCAAGTCTAATATTTTTGTCTCATTTGTTTAATTTGATTCTTCCTATCTTATCTTAAGACTTGTGTGAAAATCTGATGAAGTTTTAGGTCATATTTATGCAGAAATATAAAAAAAAGTCACAAAAAAGATTCACAAACTTTCATGCACCGCTGTACATACCTGTACATACCTGTACAATGTTGCCACTTTTCTTTTTGGATACTAATGCCAAATACTGATGCACATGGCTTGTAATTTACTCACTCGCTCGCTCACATTTGCAGGCTAAAGATTCTTCCCCAAGGGGGCGCTTCCTTTTCTATTTAAAATGGTTTAAAAGTATTTTCAAACATGGCCTCACTAACAGAAACAAACATGTTTTTTGCAATAAAACCACCAAATTACAAATTTTCACCACTGTTCTTGTGAGATAAAGGCATCATTGTAACAGAAGCCTCCAAACGCCATTAGTACAGCTCAAGAGCTGGTTAGCTTCGGCCAACAAGATCACTATTTAAAACACTATAGAGAGTAGAAGTGTGTGATTTGACTAAATAACTGTGGGGTTCATGCTTCATTCACATGCAGATAAAAATTTAAGCTCTGCACCAGTGTGCAAAAGGCCCCCTGGTATTCACGGCGGGTCCCATGTTGGCTGGCTACAAACTCGTTCGCCAAAGTATCGCTGTTGCTGACTTCAATTGCCACAGTTTAGGAAATGCTCTTTTCTTTTTGGTAAGGAGTTTTTCCACACATTAACTGAGATCCTACACATCTGTTCTTTTGTCTTGAGTTTGGGAAAAGAGTAATAATTCACATTTTGACTGGTGTAGTGGAGTCACAGGCATAGTTACAGTTGCTAGGCTATGGTGGCCAGGCTGGGTGAAACAATTTGCTACAGCACCACCCTGAGGCAGACCGGGGCTCCAACTCTAATTAGTAAAGTATATCAAAGACAGAAGCTCACCAATTGTGAGTCAAGGTGCTAAACAGTGACCTTTCCCTGTCTTTGTGATGTGAGGATGTTTTGAGACCAACGGGTTATTTACTGAGTCCCCGAACCTCCCCAAAACCTCCTGTATTTCTGCACCTTGCTCTGCACATAAAAATGTTGTTTTTGATAGATGTAAGATGCATGTCAGGCACAGCTGATATGGACCGAAACACTGGTTACAACGTATCTGTTGTGATTAAAAAACACTTCAGAAATGTGAATTGGCCGACTGTGTGCCTGCTGTTATCATGTTGCCTAATTTGCTTTATGTTGTATGGCAGTTCTGGGATATTCAGGGCTGCATTTGTTGCAGATTCAGATCATTCTTTTTTCTGATACCTGGTTAGAAGTGGCTGATATGGAGAAAATAGTATATCGTGATACTTTCATGATCACAGTATCGTGTCACAGACCAAGTATGCTATTAAGAACTAAATGAGAACCGTGAATACAATGATTATTATTTAATGTGCTGCACTAAATCTAATGATGCAAAACTAATTATGCTCTCTTTGTACTGAAACATGCAGTTGTTCAGTGTTCTGATGGTATCCACATTAGGCTCATAATGGTATACTGTTTATCAAAATAACAACATTTAATCACAGTAACACTGAAATATTGTCATGTTGTCCACCCCCTTTCTGATTCAGCATTTTTTGCTGGTACCAGCCAGAAACCGATACTGGGTTTCGGATTGGACCCATCAGTCACAGCAGCAAAGAAAATCAATGCTGTTTTCTGTGTATTAGTTAAATACTAACCCTCTGGCTTCAGTATCTGTAAGCCCTGCATGGTGTTTCTGGATGTGTATTCGAGGGGGTGCTGGTTTTGCAGCCAGGTGATGTGACGTGAGGTGGTGAATAGAAGAGGCCATGGCTGGATGGGGCTTTACGCTAGATGTTCTCTCTGTGCATCAGTCTGCAGCCACACTTGCGCCACTGAAGTGCAGAGTGCTAGCACGCACACACACACTCACACACTGCCTCCCTGCAACACGGAGCTGTGTGTTAGCTGTCAGGAGTGACGCCACAGCGTGCACATACACCATCCCATGCATACAGAAACAGAGCTGTGTGCTGCAGTGAAGCTTTCACCACAGAGAGAGAGAGATACACAGACTATCTGAGGGACTGAGTCTGGGTTTCCAGCATTTCGTGACATTGCTTTGGGGATCATTTGCATTTATAGTTTAGTCGTTTGATTTGGATATATTGCAGAAAAGCAATTGCACTAGCAGAGATGGATGCAAAGCGGGAACTCATTAAAGTGCCCTTGCTGTGTGCTTTGTCACATTTGCATGCAGAGGAAAATAATAGAACGCAGCTGATGATTATTTGGAATCGGTCGCTATAATGACGCTAATCCAGGCTTACACATTTGAGTTGAGCATGTGCACACTCTGTTTGGAGAAACATATCTCAGTAGATTATATAAAAAAACACTGTAGACAGTAAAAGAAAATTGATAAAAGCTGACTTTGTATATACACTCATTGTCAATATAATAGTTGCACCCAGAAGGAAGTGTCGGATTGCAATGCTATTTGGAAGGAAGATAAAGGTTACCAGGAACAGTAAATAGTAGTGTCTCCCAGTATGGTGTCAGGCCACCATGTTTGCTAACACAACATGCATACGTCTCGGCTTGGAAGTTCCTAATGGTGTCCTGTGATAATCCATCCCATGCAACTTGAATATTCTCACGCAGTTCCTGCAGATTTTGCAGTAGGGGTAGAAGTGGAGTGACACCAGGCTTTCTGCACTTGTGACAACAAACCGTTCGTCTTGGTGCTGACCATGATGCCTCTGCACACAGTCGTTGGTCGTTGGTCATCTCCACAAAGACAAAAGAGGGACTCGTCACTGAAGATGAACCGCTTCCATTCTGAGTCACTCCATGACAGTCTGGCTCCACACTATTGCTGTCTTTGGCAACGTTGACGTGGTATTAAGGACAGTCGTCATAACAGTCTGACACAAACAGGATGACTCATGGAGGGCATCACTGCTCACTGAATGTTTACAGTCATGGCTGTTGGGTCAGTCAGGTACAGCAATGAAGCCCATCCTTGCTTATATCACATGCGTGCCAGAGCTTGAAACTTCATTTGCATACCTCACAGTGTCAAACCTACCCACCAAGTTTCATTCCTGTCGGTTGATTCCTTCTGGGTGCAACTATTTGTGCAACTATTTATTTATTTATTTATTTTGATGATGAGTGTATTTAGCTGTGTACTATCTCAGTCACTGCCATGGTTTAAAGTAAAATAAACCACTTTGCTCTTCTTGGTGGACTCTAGATGGTAAGTAAAAAGTACAAAACATAGGTCAAGCTATGTACTGGTCATTTTAGAGATCACATTTTGCAAACAATGTTGGAGAGCTTTAATGTTGGCTTTCATCTCATGATTGGTCTATCATGGGCATATCGTGTCCGACATTTAAACACTGAGCACTAAGGAACGCGAGTAGCAGTACTTTGATAGGTTTGACGTCACCTGCACCAAAATGTAGTCCTCTTCAACTCAAATGGAACAGAAGAAAACATGTTTTTCAGCCGAAAAGCCCAGCAGCATTTTCCCCTGCCGGTTCAAATAGACAAAAACATCACAACAAGCTATCGATAATAGGTATAGGAAAATCTTTACACTGAGTAGGCAGAGGCTTTTAAGCAGTGTTTTATACTGTGGAACCACGTGTTGGGCCTTTATATGGACCATTATACTGAAAGAATTCAGTATAATAGTCCACTTATGTAAATGACTGCGGTTCTAAGTGACTGCCTCATTCAAAAAGCAGTCTGGGCTGAAACATTCCTTATAACCTTACCATTAATGGGTGGAACTAAACTGATATAGGCTAAATGAACATAGAAATATGTAAATGTGTCAGTTTTGTGACATCACAAATTCAAACCATATCTTCTCATATGTATATATCTCATATATAACAGTCTATTCTCCATTTGAGGTGTATTCTTGAATGTATTCAATTCCAATTGAGCTATTGGGAGAAATATGAAGGTTTCCATTATAAAGGTCCTTTAATTGCATTATTCCCTAAAGCTCCTTTCACAATAGAACACTCATAAGAATTCAGAAAACTGACTAAAGTACCTGCATATCTGTTCAGTCTTAGGTGCTTTTTTCTCATCAAAGTGTGCCGTAACCTGAAGGAATAAAACCAAACATCAGCCCTTATAATGCAGTCTCCTGTCTGATGAGAGATGATGCTCTGTGATTGATGACAGCCATATTGGCTCCATTTAGCTTCTTTTGGGTGCAAGTGTCGTTTGCTTTTCCTGCATTGGTCAAGGCCGAGTGCATGAAAAGGCTCACCTTAATTCACCAGTCGGAGTGAATCAAGCTCATAATGACTCATATTGAAGATTATTTATGATTTATGTAAAGCCCACAGAAATCCTTGGATGCTGGAGCTTGTATTACATTAAGTTGTGATAAGGTTTCTATTTTCTGCAAATGATTCAAATAACGTGAAACTCAATAATATGATACTGTCATTGCTCATTACGTATGATCTGAGTCACACATTTGTTAACAGTAGCAGACACTGATTCTTACAGGAGAATTCCACCAGTTTTTTTTTTTTTAGAAATTCAACCTAATTTAATCACTAAGAGCAAAGAAAGACATTCAGAATGGGCTGATATGAGATGGTGACTTATAGAGAAACATAGAGTTAGTTTCAACACAAATTTAGCCATTATATTTACTATCCAAATGACAAGTGACCCAACATGTGTGTTCTGAGTTTTTATATACTGTATTATGTTGATAATGGTAAAATTGTAAAAGTGCTATTAAAAAGCACTGTTTTGACATACACCACCTCTCCACCATAAATGGATGTTTCAGGCCAAAAGTACTCGAAGCTATTATAAAACAATGTCACAAACGTCAGGCAACATATTAACAACAATTTGAAACCACTTTCCGTCTATGCAGGAATTTAGAAAAATCAGTGGAAGAGTTTAGGAGTTGGACATTTTGTTAGATTTGTTCATTTTGAAAGGTACCATGTCAAAGCCTATTTGTGGACTCATCTAGACGCAAAAGATGACGTTGCAGGATTTAATTTCTGTGCAGCATAATAAGGGCAGTTCCAACTCAACATCCCCAAACCAGCTCCTCATTGACGTAAGCAACCCATATTTTGCCCAAACTTCACATCACTGCTTTTCCTAAAGCTCGCTGTTCCAAATAGATCACAGCAAAACAACATCTGTGCAGCAGGAAGTATCTTTCCGACCTATATTGCAGTTTGGATTCATGCACACGGATTCCTATTCCTTATAACTTTCAGTCAAAAGTAATTTCCGCATTCAAATCTGAGGTCCTTATTTTTGGATTCCGTCCTGATTTCTTTGGGTCTACGCGGTAAGCTGAGGCAGTCTGGCAGGTTGGCTCTTGAACTCTGACCTCCGAGCTTTCCTGCTGTCAGTCTGATCTCCGCTGACCTTTTTAAACCTCTGCCTAGAGAGCGTTTAGGCGCTTATTTGAAAAGAGTGCGCCACCCACGCTGAGCTTTTTTGACTGTCTTTGCTCTGTATGCTAAAGCAGGCACCAGCCTTTAACCTCGCCATTCTGGCTACAGCCTCGTTTCAACGAGACGTGTGAGATGATTTTTTTTTTCTAAGCGCCTGGCTGTTGTCATGGCAACAGGGATCTGGCTTGGTGAGCATTGCGGAAATGCAGCCGGATCCCCTCAGCTGTGGCCATTCACCACCACGGCGCCGACTGACTGCTGACCGTGGGCAGTGGGGGAACTCGGAGTGACTGCTGCGGCCAGAAATAAAGGTGGGGGTGGGCTCTGCCGATTGGACTGTGCCATGTCCTGGAGCTTATGAGTGAAAGCGTCCTAATCCCCATCACTTTTTGTAGAGTGTGTTCTTGAATCACGGTTCAGCCCGGGCTTTGCCTGATCGGATCCCAATTTCAGATTTGCAAGCATGGCGGGCTCGGAAGCAGCGCAGCTAACCCAATTTCCTGCTCCATTTCTCCAGTCAGGGAGAGACGGGGAGAGAGAGAGAGAGAGAGAGAGAGAGAGAGAGAGACAGGGGGAGAGTGAGGTTTGCATGGAGCTTGTGACCCTCCCCACGGCCAAAGGTCGCTACGGTTCTTGCCGCATCATCGAGAGCGTGCATGGTTCAGAGAACTTCATCTAAAACACGCTCATTCCCCCCCAGTTGACCCACCCACATATGTGTGCTTTCATAGCAACTGTTGCTGGGTTGGACAAGCATACAGGCAAAGCTTTCAGGCAAAAATTACATTTAGCACAGTTAGAAACTCTAGGATAAACAATAAAAACCATAACAGTGTGATCATTCATGTACATATATACTAAAGTATCCAGACACCGCTTCTCATTACAACCCCAACTCCAGAAAAGTTGAGATACTGTGCACATAATTTAAACCCTTTATTTAACTGAAAGACAACATAAATACTGAAATTATATTGTTTTTTGAAAAAATAAATGTACATTTTGAATTTGATCCCAGTAATATGTTTCAAAACGCTTGAGTGACGTTCATGTTTGCAGTGTGCCCATCACCTCTTCTTTTAACAGCGCTCTGTAGGCATTCGGGAATTGAGACAACAAGTGCTATAGTTGTAGTGATGGTTCCTGAATGTTTCCCATTCTTGCTTGATACAGAATTTCAACTGCGCAACAGTTCGAGGTCTCCTGTCGTATATTTCCTTTAATAATACACCAGATGTTTTTATTGGATGACAGATCTTGCTGTAATGTCTAGCGGTAATAACCAAGACCTTCCCTGAAACAGACCTCATTTAGATGGCAGCATATGTTGCTCCGTTCAGCATTAATGGTTTCTCACAGATGTGCAAGTCATCCATGCCATGTGCATTATTGCAGACCCAAGCCATCAAGGATGCTGACTTTTGAACTTCATGCTGAAAACAAACCGGATGGTCCCCCTTCTCTTTAACCCGGAGGACACGGCATTCCAAAATAATAAAAAAAATTCCAAATATAAAAAAGGAATGACAAATTTGACCACAGGAAACTTTCCCATTTCGCCTCAGTCCATCTTAAATTGAGCCTGGGCCCAGAGAAGTCAGCGAAGTTTCTGGTCTTGTTTATATCTGGTTTCTTCTTTGCATGTTGGAGTTCTAACTTACTTTTGTGGTGCAGTGATGTACTTCGTCCCCAGATAATGGCTTTGGGAAGTGGTTCTCTCAACGTTAAAATGTCCCTGCAGTCTTTCACGGAGTGGTGAACTCCTCCCCATCTTTACTTCTGAAAGGGAATGCTCTCTTTTGTACCCAGTCATGTAGTTGACCTGTTGCCAGCGTAAGTTGTGAAATGTTCCACCACCAGTCTTTTTTTTTTTTTTTGCCCCTGTTGAGATTGTAGTATTGCAGACACTGCATGGGGACCATTCGCTGTCAGTTTCTTTTTTTAACCACAGAATCTGTAATAAAATAGACATTTAATCAAATATTAATTAAAAATATGACAGATACTGTTGTATAAAACAGCTCAGTGATTGGTCAGGATAACTAGGTAGTTATGTTTATGTTTGAACTGTAAGTCATTGTAAAATGTTTAACTTTTTGATTGCATAAAATTCTGCCTTCATGGATAAATAGTTAAAATCAGGGTCTTGGAAAATGCAGCTGTACCCAGTCCTAGGCTTCATGTGCCTGGGAACTGAAAATGAGCAACTACTGTTCTGTTTTATACCGTCAGAGGTTTTGTCAAATGAGGCCTTGAAGCCGAACATACGGGTCTAAACATATAAACGTAGCAGGTCTAAACCTAAACCTGTTTAGTAGAGCCAGAGGCAGAACTCCATCTGCACCTTTCTTCTCTTTGTCCTGATATCCAGCATTGATGGTTGTCAAAATAGCATCATCTGTTGCATGAAATGAATCAGACAAATGATCCGATTGTTAACCCTTTGTGGTTGTTCGTGTCCCACGAGTTGCAGTGTTTGTGAATACCTGTTCTAGAGTGGCCGTGCATGAGCCAAAGATCACCATGCCCAGTGCCATGCGTCAGCCGGAGGGGTATACAGCTCCCCAGGATTGGACTGTGGAGCAATGGAACTGTGTTCTCTGGAGTGATAGAAAATCAGATACCATCAGGATGAGTTGGAGTGGAGTCAGTGATGTACCTGACCTGACTAATGTTCAATGAAATCCTCACTGCAATGTTCCAACATTAATGTAAAACCTTCCAAAAAAATTATACACTGCAGCAAACAAACTTCCTATTAATAAGCTTCATTTCGGAACAAATGTGTCCACAAAAAGTGCTGTATGATTTATAATTAGTATCACATCCTAAATGTAGCTATTTTGACAAAACCGAGTTTTGCAATACAGTTTCTGACATCAAAAGAAAACTAATTTTATGATGAGATGATGAGAGATGACATTTTCTCTGCTAATGTCTTAATGTTCATGCTTCATCTCGTAATGGGACGGTATCCTTTAACCTTTACCTCTGCTTAGCAACAACCGGCTCCCACAGAACGGCTTGAATAGAGACTTTAATCTTGACCTAATTGAAGCCCCACGCTCCCCTCTGGTCAAATTTTTTCACCTCCAATTTTAATGAGATTTTTAATTAGCATGTTAATTGCATAATGAGATCAGTGGACAGTGAGATAGCCGGAGAGCACAGGCAGAAAGAGCAGAGTGTGGTGGGCCGGAGATGCCGAAGCATCCTGGCAGACCTGTCAGTCGCCCATACTAATGAAGCAGAGGTCCTTCAGACCGAACCCAGATGTCTAAAACACAGCCATCCATATATATACGCTGCGGCTTTTACAAGCTCCTGCCAGGCCGAGAGCACAGACTGCGCTGGAAGTCATCACCTTGCATGAGGACTACAGCAGCCTGTGCTTTATGACTTGTCACACTTTTATATGATATGAGATGGAAGTTTGGCCTTCACAGCTATAGGAGCAGACGGCCTCTGATTCATGAGAAGTCTCTCTCTCCGCCGCTCCCGCTCTCTCAGTCTTTTATTTCTCACTTGCTTTCTTTCTTTATTCTAAATAGTTTTTCTTTTGTCTAAATTTCTTTTTTCTTTCTTTTCTTTGTACCCGTCTTCTCTCTTTTCTGTTTGTCTTCTGACTCTTCCTTTCTCTCTTGCATTCTCGTTCAATTATTTCAGCTATTTCCCCTCCCTCTCTCCTTTATTTTGTGCTTTTCTTTTTCTTTTTCATCTCTCTCTCTTTCTCACTCTTACTTTCACTCTTTTCTTGCTTGCTTTCTCTGTCTTTTCTTTTTGTTTCTCTTATTGTGTCCATTTTCTCTTTCTTTCTTCACTTTCTCCCGTCTTCCTCTTTTCTCTTTACTTTTACTTTTATTTTCTTTGTTTTCTTTTGTCTACTTTTCTCTCCCTCCCTCCTTTCTTCCACTCTTCTCTCTGTTCTCTCCGTCTTTTTCTTTCTTTCTTTCTTTCTTTCTTTTTATTT
>CM067483.1:27795479-27834448 GCA_034552555.1 Semaprochilodus insignis | reverse complement strand
TATATATATATATATTTCTGAATTGTATTGTTGGAGCAGCTTCTTCTGTTGACGTGTGTGGTGGTGTGTGGTGATGTAGCGAGGTGTGTGTGATCAGTCATGCAGGTCTGGTACAGGGTGTGGTGCGTGTTCTGGTCCACCTCCAGCACTCTGTGTGCCTTCACGGCGCCTGAGAAGTCCTCTTAGCACACACACACACTTCACACGGTGGGCTGAGAAGTTCGTGCCCGAGGGGCTCCGGCACGAAGGAGTGAAAAGAAAACAGGAATGTTCTGTGTGCCAAAATAAATGCATACGCGTGTTATATGAATTATACTGGAGGCTTTGTGTTTATTCTAAACTGTACTGAATGTTACACTGAGGATTAAAACAGCTATCAATATTCATATGATCTGATAAACAACAGTACTGACTATATATCCACTACTTCTACACTACTACAGTCAAGCAAAAAGGGAGATTTGTTAAATCAGCTCAGTATACTGAATATCTGTTTAAACACTGTGTCCACTCACTGTCCACTGTATTAGACACTCCTAGCTTGTTGGTCCACCTTATAGATGTAAAGTCAGAGATGATGGCTTGCCTACTGCCGAGCAGTGTTTTTCATCCTCTAGTACTTCATCAGTATTCACAGGACACTCCCCACAGGACACTGTTGGCTGGATGTTACTGGTTTCTGGACTGTTCTTGGTCCAGAAGTGAAACAGGTATTTAAAAACTCCAGCAGCATGCTGTGTCTGATCCACTCACACCAGCAGGTCAGTGTCACTGCAGTGCTGAGAATGATCCACCACCCAAATAGCACCTGTTCTGTGGTGGTCCTAACATTGAAGAACAGGGTGAAAGCGGGTTAACAAAGTAAACAGAGAAACAGATGGACTACAGACTATCAGCTACAGTACGGTAAGAGTAGAGAGTTTTTTTGAGCCATTTTGTGGAATTTGTCTTCTGCATTTAACCCATCCATGAAGTGAAACACCCACATACACACACACTAGTGGGCTGCCCTATCCACAGCACCCGGGGTGCAGTTGGAGGTTAGGTGGCTTACTCAAGGGCACTTCACTCGTTACTGTTGGCTCAGGAAATCAAACCAGCAACCCTCCGGCAACAAGGCTGGTTCCTTAACCTCCACCCCACACATGATGGACAATGGGTGTAGATACAAAGAGGTAGTTTTATTGTTATGGCTGATTGGCGTATATACCCACAGCCCTTTTCATACACAGACCAGCCAATTTCACTAAACCATCAGTAATTGACAGCTGGGTGCTCAGTTGTTTCCTGGCCAGCTGTGTGCTGTTGCATGATTAGCTTTCCCGCAAGAGACGTAACAGAAGTTGATTCTAGATGTTTGCACGTACATCTACACTCTGGTTCAGCTGAATAAATCAATCAGAGCCCATTAAAGCCAAAACCAGTGATTAGATGGTACATTATCTAAGAAGCAGAAACTATACAAATAGGATATAACCCAACACACAGTGGATGGATGACCAAAGAATGATTTTACTGAAGAGAGCTATCCAGGACTGTGTCCACTACAAGACTACCACAAGGGAGAATACACCAGCATGACATCATGGACCAATCATGCCAATCAAGAACCAAAATACCAGCTTACAGTTTGCAGTAAAGTGCACTTAAAGCCTGTAGAGCTCTTCATATGAACTAATGAGATACAGACGAACCTGTACCAGAGTTATGGAATGAGGTCAAATTGGAGAAGAAGTATATTTTGAGGAAAAGGAGAAACATCTGCAAGACAAGTGGAACTGGATCAGTTGTCTTCACTGATGACACCACTCCTTCTGATACTGCCACTGATGCTGCCACTGATGCGGCAGTGTCAGCTACAGAAGCATCTTAACTGCTCAAATGCAACCAAATGCTTCCAGAGTGGATGGCTCCTTAAGTTACACCAGACCAATGACCAGAAACATTCTACAAAACAGGCTTGTGCAGAGATATATTGGGGAGCAGGGAAAAACCAGGGCATGGCATATTACAATCGGTGTATGTAAGAATAACAGTGTAATCACGTTTCAGTTAAAAACAAATTTAGTTATGAGTTTTTATTGTTTTTACTATGTTTTATCTACAGGTGGATTTCAACACCATGTTACCAGCATGCTTGTATGAAACCTGCTTATTTACTATAGTGAAAACGTGGTGTATCAGTTGATTAACACCCACTTATTGCTGACATTACATTTGGTTGTTCAAAGCAACCACATTATGGAATGTGACACTTTCCTAAAGCGGTTATCGACATTTTATTGGTGGGATTTCCAGCACTGCAGTGATGAATTACAGGTCAGAGTTACTGAGGAGAACCACAGGTGCTCAGTAGCCACTGCACCAGAGGGGGTATGATAAATCTGGTAGAACCCGAACTGATTTACGATTTTTATTCTCATCTGGCTGAAACGGATCTTGAGGAATGGTGAAGGCAATATAAAATACAGCTTTTATACACACCAGCCAAGAGGGTGCAGTCTGAGAGCAAAGGGGCAGCCCTCCTGGGGTCTACTGGGGCTACATGTTCCTGCTACTAAAGCAGAAAGTCAGGGCCAAAGTCTTGCATGCTTTTTAACTGACTAAGATAAATTCATAACCTCTGAATGCATTTCACTAAAAAGCCCTGAAACAAGCAGAGACTGGGCACACACGTATCACAGGCCTGGTGAAACACCACCAGGTAAGATACTCAGCATATGGTGATATGTATGAGTCAGCCACAACAAGTATCGAAATGGACAGTCCTACTGTAAAGCGTTATGTGCCCAATTACTTTTGATTCATTAAAATGGGGGAACTATGTCCAAACAGGACTGATTCCTGATTCCTATATATTTACCCAGTACAAACATAAAAGCCCTTGAATTAAAGGAGCAGTCTGTTACCTCTAGCAGTAAGGTTACATGTTGCGACTTACTAAACCTCACCCACCCCTGTCTCTTCTGAGTCCACTATTTCCTCAATGGCTGTACAGAGTTAGTTTTGCTTCTTCAGATATTTACTTCTTTGACAGGGAATATTCGCTTAATCTTCATCATCTTCATCTTCAATTTTTGCTACCAGATACCCATAAATATTACACACTGCTCCTTTAAAGTTGGCATTTGGCCTTTAACCACATGCTGTAAAACGTGCAGTAGCAAATCAATGCCTTTGTCTAATTGCTTATAAACTTCTCTACAAGTAGATGAAGAAACATACTTGAAATACTTCCAGATTAAGTAATTAATATGGCTCTAGCTGCGTCAATAAAAGCCAGAAGCTAATGACATGTAGCAGTATGTACTCTGCCGTGGTTCGTAATGCTGCAGAAATACTGAATTATATTAAACCTGAATAGTGTGCACAATAGCACATTTCCTTGTAAGGCCTTCTTTGTACGCAGGGTCTCATAACTTCAGCTGTAGACCTTTTATTGAATTACTTCATATTTATTTTGCCATGGGTTGAGGACTCTATAGCATGCTTCCATTGTTGCATTCTGCTGCCTGTTATATTTAAATACTATTATTAAAACCTCAGGGTCACTGAAGTGCCGTCTGTGGAGGGCAAAACCAGAATTGGATTCAGCTGCTCCACAAATGAAATTAGATTTCATTTAATAATTTATTCATGTCTTCTGTGTAGGAGAGCAACCTTCGGGGAGCCCAGGTGATGATTACCAACGAGCAACTCTCATTAGCATTCAGAAATATGCATAATCCCTCTAAAGGAAAATGATGCACAAACAGCAGCAGGGATCTGCCGGAATAATGAAGAGAAAGAGTGGAGCGGAACGAATGATCAGAGGCCACTGCGTTAGTTAGCCTTGGGAGGCTGCAGCGTGGGGCTGCTGTGGAGAGTTCATGTTGTTTGGAGAAGGGCAGATGTGTGTCCAGGAGTGAAGGGCCCTTGGGAGAGGGTCCTTCAGGTTCCTCTCACTGGGAATAGAACACCTCTCAGCCTGTATGTTCAGGTGACTGGCATTTTAAAAACCCATTGTATCTAAACACAGCCTGCTAGTTGGCTTGTCTCTGTCTAGTTATGACAATTCGTGGCGAGAAGATCTCTGACGGACACAATTCCATAGCACTGGATTCCAGCCCATAGAGAACAACAGTGGATGGCGCTGTAATGTCACTGATTTCCCATCCTCCACCTTTTTTAGGGTAGCTTAGTATCTTTAAACACAAACCCACTGTGTCGAAACATAGCATACCAGCTGGCTCATCTCTGAAAATGACAATTCATGGCTAGAAGATCTCTGGTGAGCACAAGACTGTTTGGAGATCCCACTGAGAATAACTTTGGATGGTGCCATACTATTATTGCTTTTCACTTTCATCCTGTTCTCAGTTATGTTTTCTACTATATGCTGCTAATTAATAATAACTCCATCTAGATCTGATCATTTATGGTGAGAAGGTCTTTCAAGGAAAACAATACCACTGAAAATGAACACTGGTTGGTACTGCAATGTCATTGATTTACCATCCTCCTCCTCTTTTTAGCATTGGTGGTATCCTTACACAAAAGCCTACTGTATCTAAACATAGCATTCTAGCTGGCTTATCGCCATCTGGAAAAGACGATTCATGGATAGAAGATCTTTGTGGGACACAAGTGTTTTAAGATCCCATTGAGAATCACTTTTAACAATATTACACTGCTTTTCACTCTCATCCTGTTTTCCAAGTTTTTTATTTATTTATTTATTTATTTTTAAAGCTAATTAACTCATCTCCATCTATATCTGATGATTCATGGCGAGACGGTCTTTCAGGGACACAATACCACTGAAAATAATGGTACCATACTGTCACTGATTTGCCATCGTCCTACTTTTTTTGGCATAGGTAGTGTCCTAAACAAAAAACTACTGTATGTAAAACTTGCATACTAGCTGGCTCATCTCCATCTGGAAAAGATGATTCATGGCTAGGAGATCTTGGTGGACACAAATGTTTTGAGATCCCATTAAGAATAACTTTGCATGGTGATATACTATTATTGCTTTTCACTCCCATCCTGTTTTCAGTTTTTAGCATAGACTACCAATTAGTTCATCTCCATCTAGATCTGATGATTCATGAGTACAATGTTTTTGAGGGACATGATATCATTGAGAATAACATTGGTTGGTATCGTAATGCACTGATTTACCATCCTCCTCTTTTTATACTATAGGTGGTGTCCTTAAAGAAAAAACGACAGCGTCTAAACATAGCATTGCAGCTGGCTCATCTCCAAGCAGTTCATGCCTAGAAGATCTGGAAGAGACAAATCATCGCTAGAAGATGTTTTGAGATCCCATTAAGAGTCACTAAGATACGAGAGTTCAATAAGATAGAGAATATTATTATATCCATTGATGGTTGTAACATAATTTCTGTGCCACCCACACATACACATATACACATATACATGCATATATATATTCTCTTGGAGCTTTGGAGTTCCCTCAACAAAGCTATGCAATGTCTTCAATGGTGTTGTTGAACCAATATCTCCCAATTCATCTCTAATTGCTCACTAGCAGCTCAACACAAAGCATTTCTCTCTCTCTTTTACACACACACATAAACACATAGAGCAGCGTCCTAGTTGAACTAATAACAGGGTTTTGGGGGAAATATTTTAATTGATTATGTCAATTGAAAATATGGCTCAGTTACTGGTAAAAGCTCAAGTAGAAAAATGCAAAAAACCCAACTATATTTAAACATAGTTTGCTAGTTGGTCATCTCCATTTGGCTATGACAGTTCAGAGCTAGAAGGTTTTTAAGGGGTATAAAACCTTTTGAGCTCTTACTAATAATGTTGGTGTCGTATGAAAAGCTGATACGGTTTTTAAGATAAGACAAATGAGCTGATATAGTAAGACTCTCAACATAAATTCAATTTTAAATTATTTGCTTTTTATTATCTTGCTTGTTTGTTTGTTTGTTTTTAATTGCCCCAACAATAGGAGGCTTCCTTAAACAAACAGAGATATGGTGGTGTCTTGGTTACTACATTAAACTAAGAACATCTGACAGGGCTCTTCTTTAACCCAACCCATCCACAGTGCAAATGAGCAACAGCCAAAAGCGTAATCAAGCACTTATTACTTTCATAACTGTAGACAAAGTCCTATCATAGCCCTATCATGCCATTGTGCGGCCGCAGGCCATTGTTACTGTGGGTGGACCGTGCATTCCAGGCATAAGGCTTAAGGCTTTTTGCTGTGAGGTAGAGAATTGTGTTCCAGCGCTCATATTCAAATACTGTTGTCAGTCTTTGATGTTCCTTTGCTTAGAAGGGATAGCTTCTTAGCGACAAACAGCCTGCAGATGGGGGAAGGCCTGTAATATAAGCAGCTTATTCAGTATCGTTCCTCCCAAGATAAAGTGCTTTAGCTCCAGCAAAATAGCTGGAATACCAAGTATTTCAGAGAATTCTCGACTCCATATTTTTGTTTTGGGTTTTTTTTTATTTTTTGATTTGGGGTAGGGGGTGGACTTATTGAACAATGTTTTATTTAGGCTTTTTTAAAGGATACGTATTAAGAAGGCCCCCATGGATAGGCACAATGGTTGTGGACATTTATTTATTTATTTATTTATTTATTTATTTATATCAGGATTTGACAGCATTTAATATACACAGTACATTATATATATCATACATATACATGTCATATCGTCGCTGTCCAAAGAAAACCACGTATCTCCGTTTTTGGCGAGTTTTACTTTTATGTCTCATTAGAACATAGCAGCTGCTGTTTACACTGTGTAAAAATGTCATGATGAATGGATCAACAGAAATGGCCCAAAAATGCTTGGAAATACATTTGGTTCCATCGATTTACATTAAAATTAAACTAGGTTTTTGCCCTCTCCTGTAAAGTTTCGATTTTGGAGATACCAAAATTTTGGAGTTTTTTATTGGACAGTGACGATATGTGAAGCTCATTGTTGTACACTTCAATTTGCTGAAATTTGTGGGCTTTATATTGACATTCTAAACATGTAATTGGATCAGGAGGTTTGTAATTGGTTTACTAGTGTGAGAAAGTTGAAGACCTAATTGCGGGAAAACTCTTCGTCAAAAAAATAGTTGCAACCATGGGGAATCAACCTACAGGAATAGGTTTGACATCAAGAGACATGTGAATGATTCATATTTCACGCTCAGCCGCGCATGTGATGTAAAGAAGTAAAGAAGCTTTGGAGAGTAGTCTGAAAGCAATTTAAGCAGTTGGAAGAGTTTGAGAGGGGTCGCGTCGTAGGGCTCCGGGAAGCAGGATATTCACATCAATGTATTGCGTGGTTGTGCAGATTCTAACAAAGCATGCTGTGGGCAGCTTTGGATAGAACAAGGATCTGGGAGACCTACACAAACCGACAGATTATCCGACATCCACAGAGTGACCCAAGAGTGATTGCGGACATTTAGTGACCAGTGATGCCCTCCGTGAGTCATCCTGATAGTGCCAACACCATTGACAGGCGGCTGTACGACGCAGGACTACATGCGCGCAAATCGTTTCAATGACTGCCCTTAACACCACGTCAAAGTCAAGTGTTACTCCAACTCTACCGCGCAATCTGCAATAACTACATGAGCATATTCAAGCGGCATGGGATGAATTATAGCAGGACACCATTAGGAACCTATACAACTCCATGCTGACTCTCTCCTCTTCCAGCCTAATGAGCGTTGGCAACAGTTTTTTCTCAGAGCTCCTCAGAAATCTCATTTGACCGAGACATGGAATGGCAAGAAACGTGTGCGGTGTAGACCAGCTTTTGAATGCGAACACTCTGGTTGGTGTTTTTTGGTGTCAGACTCCCACCTGATTGTCAACTCTAATCACCACATTTCCTTTTCCTTTGGTGTTGACCCGAGGAGGATGGGTTCCCCTTTTGAGTCTTGGTTCCTCTCGAGGTTTCTTCCTTTTGAACTGAGGGAGTTTTTCCTTTTGCCAACCAATATATATAATGTTGGATTGCTAAATGAAGAACATATACCTTTTTATATGTGTTATTTGTTAATTGTGTTAACTGCGTTCTCTTTATGTATTGTTACAACATAAATGAAGATCTGATCATATTTTAGGTCAAACTCATGCAGAAACGTTCAAGCAGGACCTTATATACGGATAAGCAATGATTTTCTTTGCTTGAGCTTGTTGACAAGGTGAATCAGAATGAGGACAAAAAAAAAAGGACTTGCTACTATTTTTTCAGCACTGTCACATAGCACTACAGCGCTTCATATCTGCTCTGCATCGAAGAGTGTTGAAGAACATAGAGCATTCAGGGTCCCTGACCCACTTTCCCCTGCCACGCTTCAGCACTCGTCATCCAGGCCCATGGAGATGTGGGTGAAAGGCAGGACAGGATATGAGGGCATTACATTGTGAGGGGTGACACAGTGCAGTGAACTGAAGATCAGCTCAGAAGAGGCAGGTTGGATGTAAACAAGCCTGAAGACCAGGAAGATATTTCACAAAGCAAGGCTTCTCAATAGGCTGGATGACTGAAGGTATAAGTGAGGACTAGGCTAAAAGAATGACCCTGAGCTCTGATCCTTTTGGACATACAGTTTAAAAAATAAAGACATCTTAAATGTCTAATATTTCTTCATATGAGATCTAAGACACAAGTCACTTTAAGTAGTGAAAAGGCATTTTTCCGCACTGGTTAATTAATTTGCTTGAGGTTGAACTACCTGCTTTTTTTTTTTTTTTTTTTTTTGATTTATAAACTACCTGCTTTATAAAAAACAGATTTGCTCCCAGTTGATCCAGATGCTCCCAGATGGTCCACATTACTGTCTTATGCAAACGTTTGGGCACCTCTTGTCAAATTACCTGTTCACTTACTGCAAATCATTCCTGGATCAGACTACACAAATTCAGCCCACATTTTTACATGATTTTCATATTGACAAATTTCAATTTCAATTGACATAATTGAAGAAAAGCAATATGGTGTCTAGGATACCCCATGACAACCCAAAGAGCAGTTTAGCATGTCCAAATTTTTACACTCATCACTGTACCCAGAAGGAATCAACCAACAGGAATGAAACTTAGTGGGTAGGTTTGATATCTTGAGACATGAGAATGATTGTCACAAAGACAGGACGTTTCATGCTCGGCTGCACATGTGATGTAAGCAAGGACACGCTTTATGGCTGTACCTGGCTGACCCAACAGCCACGACTGCAAACATTCAGTGAGCAGTGATGCCCTCCATGAGTCATCCTGTTAGTGCCAGCACCATTAGCAGACGGCTGCACAATGCAGGACTACATGCATGCAGACTGCCCTTAACAGCATGTTGACATTGCCAAAGACTGCAATGGTGTTGTGCCAGACTCTGATGGAGTGCTCAGAACGGCAGCAGGTCATCTTCTGTGACGAGTCCTGCTTTTATCTTGGTGGAGATGACCAATGAATCAGTGTGTGGAGGCACTGTGGTCAGCCCCAAAATGAACAGTTTGTTGTCACGTTTGTTCCCCAGAAGGCCTGGTGTCACTCCATCTCCACCTCTACTGCAAATTTTGCAGGAACTGTGTGAGAATATTCAAGCTGCATGGGATGGATTATCACAGGACACCATTAGGAACCTCTACAACTCCATGCCGAGACGTCTGGCACGTTGTGTTAGCAGACATGCTGGCCCAGTCCCATACTGAGAGACACTACTTCTGTATATGTATCTCAATAAATATTGCCCATATCAGTCTAAATTTATCATCCTTTATTGTTCCTGGTAAGCTTTATCTTCCTTCCAAATAGCACTGCAATCTGACCTTCTGGGAGAAACTATTCTTTTGATGATGAGTGTCTATTTTCCTGTCCATCTCATACAGCATGTAAACATGGTAGGAGTTGAATAGAGTAGTTAGTAAGTCAGCTTGCCAACTTTACTGCTTGGTGTTGATGCTGCAAGCTTGATGTCAAGTGGTCGCTGATCACTGATCATGAGATTATGACACTACACAACATAGATGTCTCTGAGAGGACAACAGATGAGAAACGCGGGTGAGGTCCATGTTTCTGATTTCCTGAAGGCTAGCAATGCGATTGTTGACATGCTCATTTGAAAGAGCACATGACACTCTACTGACGTGTGGAGTTTGGCTTCATTCTAACAGTTCTTTGCCGATCTACAGTGCTTCAAAGAACAGATACTGAATGTTGTTATCTCCGGTTTTCTGAAGACTACAATAAACAGTTGTGTGTTGTTGGAGAAGTGGGGCATATCGCCCTATAATCCTGTAAAGTCAGGACGGTCAACTCGACTTTCATCACATAACTGTCAGCTTAAAAAAATCAGAAGTCATGCAACCCCTAAAACATGGCGAAGCGAAAGGGAGCCATCAGGTGGAACAATGAAACTGAGGGAATGTTCGTTGAGCTGTGGCAACAATGCTCCTGCCTTTTTAACGTTTCCTCAAGAAAGCACCATAAAGTAAAAAAAGACAAATGCTAGCAAGAAATAATGAACTCAGGGAAGTGTGTGAGCAATGACTGGCCAGTGTCGAACATGTAGTATTGCCAATCTCCCAAACAAGAATTTATGTGACATAGCTTATCTGACACTGTGACCATCGTGAAAGGCAGATATATTGCATGGTCTGATTGTGTAACACATCCTCTAAGAAGAACACACATAAATGTTCCATTTATGAGTCCAACATTTATGGTAACACTTTCTACGAATCAGGTATCTGTAAGGCATTATAAGTGCATTCATAAAGACATAAAGCATTCATAGGCAAGTAGGCGTATAAGTGTTCCTTAGATGTGAACCTACAATATCATGTTCAATTTTGAAGACACTGAGGAACGTTAGAGAGTGGCCTCATTGTGGATCCTTATAAAGCATTATGCAAATGAACACAACATTGGTTATGAAGCTTTATGATACGGTTTCACCGATAATGTTAAGAACAAAATAATAAATACATTATAATGAATTATGTCACTTTATGTGCTATGAAGATACTGTTTTATGTGTGTGATTATGAATGTTTATGAAGGCTTATGTCTAGTATTGTAAAGCATTATAAAGCCTTTATAGATCTATATGAATGCACTTATAATGCATTACGGATACCTGATTCATAGAAAGTTTTACCAAATTTATTTTTATTTGTTGAATTTAGCTTAATAACTTTTGCACAAGACTGAACTTAGTTATGTTATATAGATGACACATGTTGTTATGGCTGACAAAGTGTGAAGCATTCACATATGTATATATAACCCCTATACTAAGAATTCCAGGTCTCTCAAACCCCTCTCTCCCTCTGCCGAGAGTGCCTCCTTTCTGCTGTGTGAAAAGTTTCCTCTCCTCTTCCTTCCCCCTGTAAGGACTGATAGTACCTCTGTTTAAGCCACACGCAGCCTGGCGTTCATGTGTGAGTCAGACCACTTCACAGGCTGAGGACGGCTTATCTGCTGTGGTTTATGCGTGCGTGTGTGCGTATGCTATAATAAGAACTCATCCCGCCCCTCTTTTTCTCCCGCTCCTCTGTTGAGTTCCTCTTTCCTGCGAGAAGGAGGAAGTGACCTACATAGCTGCTGATGTCTTTGTCTGAGTGGTGTGCTGGATGTACGGGGAGGAGGAGTGGGGATGAATAATGCAGGGCCTCCTTCGCACAACATCACTGCCTTCAATAAAATGATCAGACTTAATGAGACTTAATGACAGTGAAGCACTCAGGGAATCAAAGGCTGAGACAGGCAGGATATGTTTCCTTAGGCTTCTGCTAAGGTTGCTAGAGGTGTTTGCTGAGGCTTTGAACAGCAGATAAAAGCCAGATTAAACATCAAAGTATCATTTTTGGAGGAAATAAAAGTGAATATGCGAGAAGCTGAAATTCCTGCTTTGTCTCTGAGAGGGAGGCTAGTTGTGTAATAGCTGTGGCGTTTCTAGACAATGGAGCAGGAACGTTGTCCTTTGCAGAGCGAGTAAGTGCCACCTTCCTGTAGACTAGGAATTGCACCAAATCTTAATCAGATTTTGTGAATAATGCAAATTTTGGCACTTATTTTGTTTTTAAGTGTCAGATCTTTAAATAGTCACTAAATGTGTTGAATCTTTGGAAGTTACACTGAATTTAATTTGTTATCACATTTGAAATGAAACAATAAACTTTATTGCCCATTTCTGGAATATTGTCATTGGTTGCAACAGGTTGCATTAAACAAACAAACAAATAGCATAAAAAATATTCATACAAATACATAAGACAACATAAAATAGCACACCTAGAACATATAGTATATCAGCTATAAATACACCAGTTATCAGAATGGTTACAGTACAGTTAAATGTTTATCAGATCATTTAATACATTCATAAATTCATTGGAGATGACTTAAGTTCATTAGAGAAATTCCATAAGGAATAAATGAATACTTAAAAATATTATTTGTAGCCTGAGGCATAACACATTCTAGAAGGCAGAACAAGTTTGACAAACAGAAGTTGAGTAGGATCCCCCACAGTTTGCTGGGCGTTCTTCCTACCACTTGACAAATATATCTCAAATAACTATCTTTGTGGTTTACGTAGGAATTTCCCAGCCATATTCACAATCCCACGCAGGTCTTATCCTTAGCTTTCAGGATGCCACCCCAAGTATGTATTTTGCTGCTGCCAGAACAAAATTCTATCTCCATTTCCAAAATTATAATTTTACAGGAAAGGAAGAAACATGCCTAGCTTTTAATGTCCATCAGCGTAGCCAGACTTTTTTCCCCAAGTCATTTTGTGTCATTTCTTTTGCTCCATTTGTGATGATATTCACACACAATGTAAAGGGCAGTGAGACATCTTTCAAATGCCATAAAAAGCCACACTAATGTAGACCAGCTGAAAGAGAATCTGTTCACTTTTTTAGTTTAGGAGTCACATGGCCTGTTCAAAAGATATTCTTAAAGTTGGCTGTGAACCTCAAACTGCTACAATGTATGAAACTCACAAACCCAAATTCCTACACAGTTTTAACTGACTGATTATTAGTTTTCATCTTGTTTGTGCAACTTTGAAAATTGCTGCCACTGATGACCAACTTCTTAGTTTTACACTGAACACCAACTAATGCATTTATCAATCTGCTTAAAGTATGCTTATAAGTCTCCTTATGAGTATCCACCCCTTAAAATAAACCAACCAGGGCATGGCATGCCTCGTACCTGTAAAGACAAGAAGAGGGGTCCTGAATTTGCTCATTACAACAGATGGTGAACAGGACACATTATACAGTAATAGGACACACCCCTGAGGTGTACTCCCTTTACTAGCTTAAGTATAATGCTGTATAATAATAGTATAATATTACATACAATAAGCCATTTACATGCCATGTTTGCCAATTAGCTGCCCCTAGTTGTGTCTAAATTGTGTTGAAACTTCAGAAAGGTGACTGAATTTAATTTCTTATTATACTGTATTTTTGCCAATCATTTTGATTTAAATGTCTCAAATATTCTTAAAATTGCCAATGATTGTGCCTAAATTGTGCCAAATTGCTATTACACATCAGGCAATTGTTTCCATTTAAGTTATAACCATTTTCCCAGATCTGCCAATAATTGTGTCTTAAATTGTACAAATTCTTCACAAAAGACTCAGTCAGCATGTTTTTGCCCTTTTGTTTTGTTTTAAATGTCACAAATCTTCTCAAGATTGCCACTAACTGTTTCAATCCTTCTTAAGGACACTGATTTCGATATGGTGTTATATTTTAGCACTTCATTTTAAATGGCAGTTCTTTTTAGAAAATGGCCACTAATTACATATTTACTCAGTAAGTTTAGGATGCTGGCATTCTTTCAGCTTGTAGTAGAGACCTGTGGCCATGATACACTGTGAACGGTACTTTTTGTCTTGACCCTGATGTCTCTTATTTTGTTGAGCACTGCAGTACATATCTCATTCAGATATTGCTTCTAAAGGGGCTTGAACTGTCACAGATGAGCACGACGAAAGCCAAACAGCCGACAGATGTAGTGCAGGAACAGTGGCACATATGGCAGCATAGAGGCAGCTGCTGCAGCATAGGTGAGCCTTCTCTCTACGCATGACAAATGAGCAGGCTCATAAGCCCACACCACTTCCACACATGACTTTACAAGCGGCCCTTTCAGACACTAGACAGATGGACATTGACTATATGACAGTGGAGAAATATGACTTTTTGGGTTTGATGAAAAGTGATTGGATGAGCAGTCAAATCTATCTAATTATGAGACGAGATAATCTACTTCTGTGGAGTTTATTGGAGAAAATTGGGTTTTATGCTTGGATTTCTACCAAAATGTTGTGGCTTTATTACAGCGAACTTTTCCACAGAACTGTCTGTCTACATAAAGTTAGCATGTCCTCTAAAAAGAACTGACTTCTGCACATTTTAATGTACAATTACTATGTACTTGATGAATTTAATATGTTGGAAGAAGAGAGAAGTAAGAGCAAAAGTTTGATTTTGTCTGTATAATTTTCCTGATATCTTTTTGTTAAATTTATTTGAATACAGAATATCTTAAAAAACCAAAAACCCCACCTGTGGCTAAAATGTACCTGATAGCATGTAATACCTCAAGCACAAGTAACAGCTGCGATTTGGCATGATCTGGACAAGTTTCTGGATGTAGGCGACATCAATGTTCAGCCACTCTTGCATCAAAGAATTTTGCAGCTGGGCCAGATTTGGTGGATGCCTTCCCTGGCCCAATTCTGAGAAGACTTTCCTGCTGGTGAACTTGTGTGATTGTAGGCTTCCATACACCTGCAGATTCAGCTACTATCTTCACACTATGGCCTTTGGCACACCCAAATTCAATCATTCCTTTTAGTCAATCATTAACATCTGCTTTGAACCCATTTTCCACACATGGAATGAAACATTCACTGCACTGTACCACCTCCTCATTTTATATGTATATCTATATAGAAATATAGTCTTTATAGACAATATAAATTCTTCACGAAATTCTTTATTTTATCGGCTCCGCTTACCATATAGGGACACATTGTGGTTCTACAATTACAGATTGTACTGTCCATCTGTTTCACTGCATACTCTCTCTTCTTCAAAGGTCAGGACTCCCAGAGGACCACCACAGAGAAGATATTATTTGGGTGGTGGATCATTCTCAGCACTGCAATGACACTGACATGGCAATGGTGTGACCTGGTGGACATGTGTGTGGCACTGGTATGAGTGGATCACGCACAGCAGTGTTGGATTGTAGATGTCAGAAATCAGAAGTCAGAAATAATAGCTCATCTGCTGCTTAGCAGTTTGAATAAGTCATTCTATATGTCCTTCATCAGCAGACACAGGATACTGCCTACATGTTGCATGGTATAGTGAATGTAGATCACATTGAGTGCACTCTGTATTATGACACATTTACAATAAACTAAATAAAATGGTTTGAATGATTTTCTGGGTTAACCTTGTGATTCTCGATTCAATGTCATATAATATAAAATTCAGTTTTAATAAATTCACAGATTCTGATTTAAACGAAGCCCTGATCTCAACATTACGTATTTATAAGCCAAGCCAAGTATAAAAATGTCCTAAAGCAGGCTAGAAATCCACCACAAGGCAAGTTCTCTACACTTTCTACTCCAGTGTGTCCTAAACAAAAGCCTGCTCCCCAGAAACCCAGTTGCTCTTTATCCCCTTCACTGCTTCTGCATATAGGCAGATTTGCCATGCGCACATGAGCCATATTCAGCATTTTGGCAACACTTCATGATGGATTTAGTGGACTAGATTTTTATAAAGGGTTCTGTGGAGAAAATGAGCTTAAGCGCTAAGCTAACTGAATAGGGTTGATGTGAATTTTAATGGGAGATGCAGCACACAAAATTAATGCAAACTTAATCTCTAATATGAAAATCCATATATATATGACCAATCATACAGACCAAAGTTATGCTTGTGTTGAGTGTAAATAATAAAAAAAGGAATTGTGGGATATTTTAGTGTTTATTT
Organism: Semaprochilodus insignis; assembly: GCA_034552555.1. Classification (NCBI taxonomy): domain Eukaryota; kingdom Metazoa; phylum Chordata; class Actinopteri; order Characiformes; family Prochilodontidae; genus Semaprochilodus; species Semaprochilodus insignis. The sequence continues at coordinate 27,818,428 of CM067483.1, read as the reverse complement.
TCACCCTGCCAGGGGCTGTGTTGAGACAGCTTAATGGAATTATTATTCAAGCACTTGACATTTAGCCTACTGCATGGCTTTGCGTTATGTGTCTGTTCCCAAATTTTTGGGAAATTTGAGAGCTTCCATTACTAACGCATAAAAATATGTTTCTCCATTCTCCATTTTGAGCGCAACCCAGTTACTGGATCTTTTGAGAAAATTTTGGCCAAAATGAAACAGCAGCAGTAGTTTTTAGAGAATTAATTTATGGTTTAAAGACTAAAGACATTTTTGATATTGGTAAATGCAGAAGGAAGGCCAATAGCTAATGTCACTGTCAGGAAACCAAACATATTATTGCAGCAGTATGACTGTGGTAATTGCCTTGAAAACATCTTTACAAGGCAGAGAATGGATTACTCAAATGACAGAAATGTTTTCTTAGAAGAGGAGGAGAACAAGCTAAAAACTACAGTACAGCAAGATAGCTACCTCACTATATAGATACTTTACATAGGGCTGGGCAATATGGACCAAAAATCATATATCTGTATTTCTAGGCTCAATGGCAATAAAACAATGTATGTCCTGGTATATTCTACAAAGTGGGTTAAATGTTCATTTAAAAAGTTAATTTATCAAAATAAAATAAACAACAAGTAAATAAAATATTATAAATTGTATAAAATAAATTGTGGTGAATGAGCAGCTTTTATCTTGGGTCAATAATTTTTAGCAGTTGTTTTTAAAGCTTTCTTGTTCCACTGTTGCAACAGGGACCATAACTTTATTGGTAGCACACCACTTTAGTTATACCACACAACATGGCACTTTCCTTTACATTAGGCACACCACCATTCCCTCTTATTAACTTCATGTGCTAATATTTATAAAAAGTCCTCAGATAAAATAGGGATAGTGTGTGTGTGGCTGTTTATTAGGAGGAATAATGTTAGCGAGGAAACACAGCAGCTACAACTTTGGAAATAGAAACTGAAACTGGGGAGTGGCAATGATCTCATAAACATCAGTGTGTGCAATCACAATTTTCTTAATCTCCAGGTTATTGCACTTGACTTTTTTTTAACCTTTTTACAGCAGTAACGACAGTTATGAGTTACATTTTTAGCATTATATTGATTACATGTTGGCGTTTTAGCTGTGAATGTATGGCCAGTTGCTTGGTAATAGACAAACCAATTGACTTTCAACCTCAAGCAAGTAGTTTAGGATTTAATAACTAGGGATAAGATGCTGAATGATGGGATATAACTTCAAAATGAAAATAATCTTTGTTTCTATAATGTGGATTTGTGAAAAATCTTAACTTACAATTAAAGATAGGATGTTTCTGTAATACGACCCCAGGTTGTCTTTGGCAGTGTGGACCAGCACAGAGACTATAAACGAGGCCAATCACTGGTTGAAATATGAATGGGAAAGCTCATAACACTCAACATGGCATTCGTTTACAAAGAAAGCCCTTCAAGAAAAAGAGCTTACTGGATGGAAGGATTGGGAATATTGTGGCACTAGCAGGAAAGGCTTGTCTTGTATGACTGGAAATAACTGCCCAGCGGTGTTGCAATGATAGCCACTAAGTGATCAAATTTTCCTATATGAACTTCCCTCCATGTTGCCGGAGAACATGTCATCGAGTCAGATTTATGCCCTGGCAAGACATAATGGAACAAACAGCTTATGTATTTTATTGCAAAATCAAACTATACAACTACATAAATTGTATTGTCTCATCCTTTATCTCCCTTCATCTCATTTAAAAATATAATAGCAGTATATTGCTAAAAATTGATAGATACTGCCCAGCCCTAACCATAGGGTTTGAGAAACTGGCCAAAGTGAAAAGTGTAGTGCGAACTAACAATTTTAAATTACAGTTGTCCAGGATCATATCAGAGATGTGGGAGCTGAAGTCAATTTCCTACTTGATGGCTTGATTTGCTAATTTTCTGTACCACCATAAATGGTGCCTTGGTTACATTCTGGTGCTGCTGTAGCATTTAAGGTGGAATGGAATGTTTAGTTAAGAAGCTGGTGAAAAGATAAAGGGTAAAGGGTGTAAATACTAATTTGTATCAAAACTATAAAGTATTAATTTGGGGTGTAAATACAGCCAAGACGTAACAGAACATATTTTAGATTTGGCCTGTTTTATTATTCCTTTTTTGCAAATGTGGGATTTGTATTTGAAGTAGGAGAAGACAGTGTTTGAGGGTCATGGTATGCCAGTTCTATGAACCGGACTGTCTTTCTTCACGTATGCCAATGTAAATACAAAATTCCATTCTAAAGCACCTTAAACCAAGCTGAAAATGTTCCTGTGTATTGTTTACCTTACTAGAAGCTCATTATAACTGGTGCTTTCTCAAGGCTGTTAAAGCTTCTCAAGGCAGTGAACATATTGATTTTTGTCAACAAATGAGTTTCCCCATCTCAGTAACCCAGCTGGAAACACATCAGTATAAGAACAGAGCACTGGCTTTTTAATACTGCTGCATATAGACATTTATTGGGCAAAGCAAAGCATATTACAAAGTGAGTCTGGATATGAAGGCTTCTCATAAAGAAGTTTAAAAGGGGCAGAAAGAGCACTGAACTGGCTCTGTATAACATTGGAGTCTTCTTTCATTGCCCAAGCAAACCTTCATCTCTTCATCTCTACAGTGTTTTTTTTTTCCTTTTTCTGATTGGTTTGTAATAGATATATGACCTCACCACAAGATGAAGTGTTCTCAGTATTCTCAGAGAAGTGCAGAAAATAGCATCGTCATCATCATTATTGTCATCATCATCAGCTCTTCACACATTTCAATGAAGATTCTAGTAGGTGAACAGACCCGGAACAGACCCAGAACAGTACACTCTCTGTACACACTCTTACCTCATAGACTTTCCGGGCTGCATTTGCACCCATGCTCTGTGCGTGCATGGCCGTCTTGGCAGCTAATGGGCCGTGCCTCTAATGGGCAGATCAGTGCGGACTCTCTGCAGGAGAGAGAGGCATAATGGACTGTTGATGTTGGCAATTGTTTTGCTGTAATTGGGCTTGGGTGGGATGTTCCTGGCCCTAATGGTCCACCTCAGTATCGACCCCCTTCCATCTCGCATTGACACGCCGGTGAGATTCCACATTAATGCAGCATCTTTAACTCTGCATCAAAGCGAGCTGCTGGCTGCCTGAGATTTACACTGACTGAGGGTAGGGTAGAACAGCTGGACTGACCTAATTTGAACTAACTGTTAATATAGAAATGCACTCGGTTAAATCACTTTCTCATGGCGGTGTTATCAGCAAAGGGTTAATGATTCAACGGGTCATCATTGGTGTGACATGCTCTGTCCTCAAATGTGTTCGTTTGGTTGGATGGATTTAGGGGAATGTTGACGGAAATACACAAATGTTAGCATGGTGGCAAATTTGCTTGTCATTTCCGCACACCTTGTACTACATTCATGACTTCCTACTGCCCACCTCAAGGCATTCATGCACCCTCAGCTTTTGGGAAAAATGGATATATAAAAGGCTTTTAAAAGGTCTTTACATTGGCTCATTTTCAGCCCAAATATGCAATTGGCCATTCTCTCTCTCTAACTTAGCCGATCCTGAGAGTTGATTTGCATGCTTCAATTTTCCCAAAACAGAATATTTTTCTCATATTGTACACTCTGTTTGGGCTCCTGTGTCTTCAAGCCCCGCCTCCCGATGAGTCCAGTGTACTCTGATTGGTCATCTCACCCATTCTGTTTTGACAGGTCAACCACCAGAGCAGCATCCTGCTTCAAAATCCGCCCCCACACTGCTATTCTTACAGTGCCATTGGTCCAGTCGAATCCTAAGAGTCAGATAGAACAAGCTGGTACACTTGATCCATCTTCACAAGCTAGACAGGAGCAGGACGTTTCAGAGTGGTAGGTTTTTACTACTTTGACTCTCTGTGTATTGTGTGAGGGCATGCCAAACTTGCTGGTAGGCAGGCAATAGGGATTGTGTTACAAGATGACATCACCATATAACAGAGAAATGGGCCGTAATTTCAGGCAAAGAGTGTTTTCTGTGAGAGTTTACATGTACAAAAGCTACACAACACACTAAAGTAAAGGGACAAAACAGAAAAGAATCATTTCCTTTTAAGGATTGCTGCAATAAGCAAGGCCCCTTGGACATGCAACCCTGGAGTTCCTCTGTCAAATGTTAGATGAAAATACAGACCTTTTGACTTTTGACTAAAACTAAAGTCAGGCAGTTTTTTGCTATATTTGAAGGCTACTTGTAAAACGTGGGCAACTATCATGAAGCATAGTAAAAACTTTTAGCACCACTAACTTGATATGACATGAGATACAAGTACATTACACAATTCAATACAGTAAGTATCAGAGGAAAGCAGAACTAGCAATGACAACTGTTACATTCACATAGACAGATTATGGCAAACTGGATATTTCATTATGTTCAATGGAGTGGCACTGGAAAATCCAGATGAAGCCAGTGTTATAGAACAAAAACAAAAGAGTACAGAGCGTCCTCCTGACCTTCCCCATCTTAAATAAACAATCCACACTGCTAAAGCGCTCCCCTGATCAGGGTTCGCAGGGGTGGGGGTGGGATGTCACACCTAAAATGTATAGCATTACAGATTACTCAGTACCTGATAAAAAATGTAATTGTAACCTAATCCAACAGATTACTATATTAAAGTAAGGTAATCTGATTACTTTCCATTACTTTTGGATTACTTGTCCTTTCAAATAACTAAATAAAGAAAAAATAATCAAGATTTTTCATTGAGAAACTAAAACATGCTTTCAATTTTGTTTTATTATTAGTTTTATTGTTTTATTTTGTGCTCCCTATGTTTGAAAAAAAATCTACAGGTGGGAACATAAGAAGCTGATAAAAACAGGAAAATAAAAATGGTGTGCTGAGACTAAAACTGTGGAATTATCCAGTTCATTGAGTTCAACAACTAAAAACCGCACAGCTCTCCAGCCACTTGTTGGTTAAAAATCTGTTGCTTGACAAATCAAAAGCTCAATCTGGTACATCCTCTATTGAGACCCTCCTCAATAATTATTAAATAGAGACCATCCTACAAACTTAACTGGTCGTCATTTGTATTTTAACTGCTAAAAGGTCTGTATTGGCTTATTATACTTCAAACTGGTGGTTGGGTGTGGACTTACATGATGCTGTTTGTGATGTAATTTATTGACACTTTTCAGCAGTCTCAGAGCTTTCAGCTGTCCACTGAAATCAACACGTCCTACGAGTTAAAAGACATTCGCTTCACAAGAAAACTGTCAGAACTGGTTCAGTACAAGTGATAAAAAATTACACATATTAAGATTTTGGACCCGTTATTGGAAAAAACTAAGGAAGAAAAGAAATCACACATGTGAAAGTGAAAGTAACTTTATAGTGTGTTCATGTAAAACCAGAGAAAATGCCTGATTCAGATCTCTCTGCAGATCTCAGATCTCTCCCAGAAGCTGCTGCTGGGGAGGGGGATTCTGTATCCTGTAGCCTTCTGGATTCTGAAAGGCGTATGGTTGTCGGTATCAACTCCAAAAAACTGATTGGCCCATCTCTACATTTAACCTTTAACAAAATCCAAGTGCCTCCAGTTTGAGATGCCTTGATATGTACAAATGGCATTCTATGTGATGGAAGCTAAAAAGTATCTGAGTAGGATGGTCAGATGGAATTTTGCAGTTCCAATTTGGTCAGGAACACAGCATTAGTCCACTCAGTAGTGTAGCATATATAAACTGGAAACTCAAGGTCATTTAATAAACCTAAACTGTAATCTAACTTCATGAGGTTAAATGGGATATTTGGAAACGTTCAGTCTCACAGCAGTGGCAGCAGTTGCTAGGAAAGAATGCATTTATGGGCAAAAGATTCTTTTTCGTTTTTGTTTGCATCCCTGTGTCATTGTAGAGGCTGCCACCTCTCTCTGTTCATCCTCCGGCCACTTGAGCCTTCGATGGAATTGATACATGTGACAGGGCTGTGTATTGCAGTTTGTTAATCTCTAGTACTGCTGTAATGGAGGTCAATGGTTCAATCCTTCTCAGTATCCTCAAGGTTTTGGATGATAGCATTTGACTCATGTTGTGAGCCAGAGAAAAGATAAGTGGATGTGCTCAGAACAGTGGTCACCACCAATCTATCTATTCACTCCTCGCTTTTCCACAGCAGCTGCAATTCTTACAGGGTCTCCAGTGAGCCGTGTTTGTGGTTCGTCAGGCCTGGATGCTTTATTGCAGTGGAGAGGTGTGCAGCAGCACATGCTGTGTCTGTGGGGCCTCTTAAAACTGTTTTAATTGTTTTATCTGAATGACAGCGGCGAGTAGGGAACTAAACTTTGCGCCTGGAGTGCAGGTTCCATGGTGGAAAGTCAATTACAGTGAGTGGAATGTCCCTGAGGTAAACATATGGCCGAGAGATAACAGTGAGGAAGGGCCGCGGACCGTTCCGTGCTAGCTCTCGGCTCTCCGGGCTAGTTAGGTTGGATTCTTTGCTCTTCTCTGTCAGGAATAAAGAGATAAAAAGCCTTACAAATTTAGCCCCAGTGCATCGAGGAATGGCCGCTCCGCCAGATTCATTTCTCCGGGACAGAGGTCCAACGTCTGAGTTGATATGAAGATAACCGTTCAGCACTCAGTCATGTGCAGATCAGCACTGAAAATCTGAAGAACAGTTCCCATGTGCTGACTGATGCCGTATGTTGGTAACTATCTAATGACCCCATTACCATGAGCCTAATCCCCATTCCCGATGCAAGCTCATCCCCCCTTGGCAGCGGCCATATCAATTACAGCCCCATTAAAGCAGTCTGGGGCTAGCGGTGCTGCTGGGGTAAACCGAATGATGGTCGTCACACTGGTCTGCCCGTAGCCAGCCAGCAAATGAACTTAGGGAACAATTTAAGGATCAATGGGATCACTTAACCAATTAAGATATTGGGAGACAGACGGCTATTACCACGAGGAAAGATCAATAAGACGGAGCCAGTGTAAACACAACGCTCATGCTGGTGAACAGTGACTCAGCATGACGTTAGTGTGTGGAGGAGTAAACCCTAAGCAAACAGGCCATGATGGTGCATGATCTAAATAAAGAATTTCTGGGAACTGAAGAAAACAACCCAGAGCTTTTGCCTTTTAAAAACATGGGTAGAATGAAGAAGTTGATTTCAGTTTGTTTCTTTTGTTTATATATTTGTTTTTAATGTGTCATGGATACCTACAATGTGAAAAATGTATCAGTATCATCATCACCCAAAAAACTCAATAATAATAATAATAATAAATTAATAAACCGCTCATTCACTTTCACTCACACATTTTTTAAGCCACTTTAACCTTCTGGATTGTGTGGGTACTGGAGCCTAGCTCAGCACTCAAAGGCAGGAAACACCCTGGTCAGGCCACCAATCCATCGCAGGACAGACACACAGACATACACATTCACTCACTATCTATTTAGCATCTCCACTTTACCTGACTGCATGTCTTTGGACTGTGGGAGGAAACCAGAGCACCTGAAGAAAACCAACATGGACACGGGGAGAACATGCAAACTCTACATAGAAGGAACCCGGATATCCCAGACAGGAATTGAACCTATGTCCTTCTTGCTGTGAGGTGACAACACTACTCACTGCACCACCCTGTACTTTTGAGCACATTTCAAATATTTGAACTAAAACAATTTTGCTACAACATGCTAATGTCTCAAAGGCTCACCAACTACATACACTCAACATCAAAAAAATTGCACCCAGTCGCACCCAGACAGAAGTATCGGATTGCAGTGCTATTGGGAAGGAAGATAAAGGTTACCCGGAACAATGAATGAGACTGATAGACTAATATGGGTAGTATGTATTGAGCTACACATACAGAAGTAGTGTCTCTCAGTATAGGGTGATGTCTTGGCAAGGAGATGTGGAGGTCCCTAATGCTGTCCTGCGATAATCCATCCCATGCAACTTGAATATTCTCACACAGTTCCTGCAGATTTTGTGGTAGGGGACATGGAGTGACACCAGACCTTCTGGACATGTGACAACAAACCGCTCACCTTGGTGCTGACCACAGTGCCTTTACACAAGGATTTGTTAGATGTCTCCACCAAGACAAAAGCGGGACTCGTCACTGATGATGACCCACTGCCATTCTGAGTCACTCCATGACAGTCTGGCAAGACACCATTGCAATCCTTGGTGATGTTGTGTTTAGAGCAGTCGTCGTAATGGTCTGCGTGCATGTAGTCTTGCATCCTGGCACTAGGTGCTGGCACTAATAGGATCACTCATGGAGGGCATCACTGCTCACTGAATGTCTGCAGTCGTGGCTGTTGGGATAAGGCCCATCCTTGCTTATGTTACATGAAACTTGTATTATTCGCATGTTTCACAATGTAAATTTTTTTGATGATGAGTATATTTATTTATACAAATAAACGTTTTACCACTCTTTTTACTTCAAGACATGTGAACTCAGTCACTGCATCTTTTCAGACTGCTGGTAATGCATCTTCATTTGACTGCTTAACATGCTTGAAGAAGAATGCTGGTCAATTAAAAGACACATGTGACTAGTATCACAGGAAATGTCCATTGTTCCCACTGACCAATTGTCTGTCTTGTTGAACGCTGTCTTGGACTCCCAGTCATGGCTACAGCATCACCAGTTAATAAATCTGTGATCTCCTGATCATATGGTTATCATGGTGGGTGGTGGAGCAACTCGGGAGCAATCAGTGATAATGCATTGTGGTGTCGGCAGATTAAGCAGACACGGGAAGCATAACACTTTGTGAACGTGTTATGTTTGTAAGTGAATGCTAGAAGTAACAAGTGAATGCTACATAGCTCAATGGTTAACCGTCCCAGTGACCTCACAAAAGCCCCTGGGCTGCGTAGAGGCATGGTGCCTCTTCTCCCCTTTGGGTTTGAGGGTTTTGGAATGTCCACCATCCCCTGTCCTCCCTCAGGGTGCCAGCGCAGAGAAACTGAGCATCGCGTCCTCCTCCTGCTGTACGCATTGCTGAAGAGCTGCAGTCAACGTACCCAGGCAACCATGATGCTCTGTCAGTAGGTACTGTCTGTCTCTTTCACCATCCTCCAGCTGGGCTCTGCTGACAAGCCTCGTCGCGCTGCCTCCTCTGCAGTCATTGCCACCCGTCTTTGCCACACTGATCTCTTCATCTCAGTTCTTGGTTGAGCCTGGTCCTCTCCGCTGTGTAGCCTGTGAGTTTATGGTAGCTCTGTTCCTTCTCAGTTATCCCACTTCTGACACCAGGTCAGGTCAGGTCACTTCTAGCCACACAGCTCTGAGGTTAAGTTACAGTGGCACTAATGCGGAGGCATAAGCAAGTCCCTGCATGTTGCAACATAATAATAATAATAATAATAATAATAATAATAATAATAATAAAATATGCTTACTGACATATGCAAATGGATTATCAAATATCGTAATAATCACTGAGTGATGAGGCAAAAAAACAATGACTTAAAAGCTCTCACTGTACAATAGTGTCTTGATGGCTTTTTACATAATCTACAAGAAAGGATTTTACAAGATATCAAAAGCAAATCTCCCTCAGTGACAAGTTGAAGAACCTTGAAATGGTTCTAATTGGTGCTTTTCCCTTTCAAGTGTAAATTTTCGTGTCAAATGGGGACAGGCTCATGACGGTTCACTTTCAGCCTGCTCCGTGGATTCAGTCTGGCACCCACGAGTTTTACTGCATATGAATGTCAGCAGTGAACATGCTAGTAAATAGGACATCTTCGTGTTATACATCTCACTCGCATAGCAACATTTTATACTAACATGCATACTAGCCTCAAGAGCATTATTAGGGTGTCTTCTTTAATACCCAACTCCTTTTCATAGGCTTCATAAAATGCCATTTCCACCTGTTTTGGAGTCTCTTGGTTTTTGTCCTTCAGTTTTTGCATTATACAATAACAATAATCAGTAACTAAAATAATACAATCAGTATTATTCTCTTACAGATCAGTATGTACTCTACAGAGCCTGTAGAGACATCCCACTACTAGAATACTGCCAGACCGACTACGTGGAGAAAAATGAAGTGACATCTCGCAGCATTCATGAGGTCTTTTTATCAGGGCAGGATTGTGTAGATGCTCCAGCAGTAAACAAAGACGAGAGTCAGTGTAGCATTAGAGCATAAAGCATAGACGATCAGGCCAAATCCTCACAAGTTATTACAGGAGTCTAAAGGGCCATTTTGTCTTCATCAGTTCTTAAACTCATAAGACTCCCTGCCTTTCTCTGTCTCAAAATTGTACCATCTATCAGCCTGCTCACACTCATTTTTCCCCCTTTCTCTCTGTCTGCTTTCCTCCCTCCTTCACACCCCTTTTCCAGCGGAGGGTGACGGAATGGCACTGGATTGCCAAATTATCAAGAGATTCAGGGCTTTTTCCCATGTGGTTTTCCCCATTTCTCTTTCCCTTTTCCTTGGTTTCCTCTCATCCTCTCTCTCTCTTCCTTCATTCATCTTCCTCTCTGGCTCTCTCATTTTTCCTTTCTCCATCTCTCTCTGTTTTCTCTCATTCCTTAACCCCCCTCCTTTCTGCAGTCTTCCTCTTTCTCTCTGTCTTTCATAATCCTCCTCTCTTTGTCTTACTGTTTCATTTCCTGCCTATGTTTCTTCTCATTTTTCATGTTCTCTCTTCTTCCTATTCCTCTTTCTCTCTCTCTCTGTTTCTGTTCCTCCATGTTCTTTTCTTCTCAATCGTTCTGTCTTTTTCTTGATTCTTCCACTATCCTCTTCCTCTCTCTCTCCAGCTCTACTATTTCGCTCCTTCTACATTTTCTTTCTCTTCTCCAGTGTTTTTTCTGTCTCTCTCGTTTCTCCTATACCTCTTTTCCTGCCTTTCAGTTTCTTTCTCTGGCTCTCTCATTTTCTTTTCTCTCACTATTCCTTCATCTTTCTCTCTCTCTCCTTTCATCTTTTTTTGTCTCTCTTCCTTTTTTCGTCTCTCTGCCTCATTCTCTCTCAATGTCTCTCTCTCCCTCTCTTTCTGTCTCTCTCCCTCTTTCTGTCTCTCTTTCTCTCTCCCCCTCTCTCATTCTCTCTCTTTCTCCCTCTCTCTTTCCCCCTCTCTATCTGCCTTTTTCTCTCTCTCCCCCTCTGTTTCTGTCTCTCTCTCCCCTCCTGTCCTCTTTTCATCGTGCTGGTGGCTCCTGGTTTAAGTGGACTGGTGCCGTGCTCTCATCCTGGCTGGTGCTAATTACGTGAGAGACAAAGGAAACTGATTCACACTCCCACTCAGGGCTGTCAGGCCAGAGCAGGAGAGAGTTAATTTCACACTTACTGCATGCTTTAATTAAAGCAAAAAAGGAAAGTGTACACCCCTCTCGTTGCGGTGTGTGTATGTGTGCATGTGTTACATTGTGGGTCTCCCTCGAGAAGCTGTGGTGCAGATACAACCTAATATAAATGGCTGCAACCAACACCATGTGGCTTCATGCTAGTGCAAAAAAACCTGCTATCTGCTCTGGAGCCTGCACTTTATTTTAAACCATGTTAGATCGATTGGAGAGTAATGGCTCATTAGCAGGGTAGCACCAGGCTCTGTCTCTACACTGACAGCTGTGTTGTATTTGTATGGAGAAAACAGCAGCACATGCCAATTTGTGTACAACAGATGGATTGTCAGTTACCACTTCAAAATAGCACGAGAGTTGCTATGAATCTACCTCTGCTCACAAAAAATCTAATTAAGTAGCTCTTTAGTTGACTTGCAGGTTTATAAATACAAAGTTGGCTACTATTAATACTAAACTACCCACTGAGGTACTGCCAATGAGAACCCACAACACTGCTTTCATCACACATGAGGATGACTCATTTCCCCAGCATTAGCATACCGATCATTATTAACCTGCACCACTTATTTTGGACTGTACTTGAGCAAGAAGTTTACGCTGTTAAAAATAAAGGTTCCTAAACGGTTCTTAACCTTGTTTTATGAGTATAACCTCAAATCAGAAAAAAGTTTTGATGGTATGCAAAATTACAACCAAACACTCATTTATTCATTCATTTCCTAATGAATTTGCTATCCCAGTGCTCAGTAGCTGGAAGGCAAAGAGCACCCTGGACAGGCCGCCAGTCCGTTGAAAAACAGTGGTTTGTAAATTATTTTTGATCTATTACATTGAAAACAAACCAACAGTTGATTATTGCCCATTTCAAACACTGCCATAGGTCTGGATATAGACTGTAGTGACGGTAATGTCCCTACCAATATTTTCTGATGATAAAATTGTCCCTACTAATATTTTGCCACAATAAAATTGTTCCCACCAATATTTTGAAATGATAGAATTGTCCTTACCAATATTTTGAGATGATAAAATTGTTCCTACCAGTACTTTCAGAGGACAGAATTGTCCCTACAAATATTTTGAGAGGATAGATTTGTCCCTACCAATATTTTGGCTAACCGCGTCTGAGGCCCGAGTTGCAACTGTTAAATTTTTGGCATACCCTCGTGTCATTTACAGCATTTCAAGTTTAAAAGCTAGCTTTAGATAATTCCAATATGCTTCGGAGAGAGCACGTCTCCAGTGCGATTAAATTAGGTATGCTAATATTTGACTGGCTGAAAGGGAGCAAGCTATCCATACTTACTGCCAGACCTGGAGAAGTTGAGAGCTGATCAGGTTGCTAACAGTAAATTCTCAGGGCAGTCAGTCTATATACCTCAAAGCACGGGTGGCTTGATCGTTGTTGTTAGATGAGTGGGGTAATGCGTGGGTTGTTGTGCCCCTACCAATGTTCTCACCAGACAGATAGATAGATAGATAGATAGATAGATAGATACATACTTTATTGATCCCGAAGGAAATTTAGCAAATTTAGCATGCACGCACAGAAACAGATTCCATGTCCATAGGACATACAAAATAATCACTAAACTAGCGATAAAACATATAAAAGAAAGAAAAAAGTAAGGAAAAAATGCTGAAACAGCACACAAAAGACGGAGCTACTGGAAAGGCTGCCACCCACAGTGGTGCCGGAACCTACACCCTTGATTTCAAACAAAGTTGGGTGGGTGAGACATCTTTGTGAAGTTGCCATTTCTTTTCACCACATTTCAAGATTTGTAGTTTGAAACATCCTAAAAAGAATTAAATTAATCAAAGGAATATGGATAAATAAGTAGTTTTTTTTTAAAATAAATAGTTTTGACAGCTTGAATCTATGAATTGTATTGCAGAGATGTCTACTGAAGTTAGCATGTTAAATAGCTAGCCCCTGCCCGTCCTGTCTTGTAATACTACTTTGTACCTCAAGAGGCAATAGTGAGTTACTGTAACAATGAATCAGTCGAATCAGCCCAACATGAGAGGATGAAGAAGTAGCACTGCTGCCCCAGCTGTGTATTCTAACCTATTGTCAATCATATTGAAACTGCTGCTCCCAGTTACATAATTTAAGGACCAGTAGCCAATGAAAGTGTCACATCTACTGCTGCTGTTTCCCCTCCTCGCCCACAGAGGTCACCCTTACCTGAATTCTAGGCCTTGTGTTCACACCTGTTTTTAATCAGCAGCCATTTTGTGTATTTAAGACCCCAGTTTGCTGAATGTCTTTGCAAGGTCTTGTATTGGTATGCCTTGTAACTCTGAGTGTGCATATTCGTGTTTCCTTACTCTGCTCCTGATTCTTTTGTTTCTGGTTTCTGAGTGTTTAGTGTTAATGTTGGTTTTTGGAAGGATCATCTGGTTTTGACCTGGTTTGTTTTCAACACTGAGTTTTGTCTAATAAATCTGCACTTGACTCCAAACCCTTGTTGTGGATCCCTGGATGACAGAAGGGAGAAATAAACACAAGGATGGCTGAAACTCTTGGTAAGAGATCATAATAATGACTGCCACTGACCTCTCTCATTAAGAAACCACATTCAGCAGCAAACCAGCGAGTCCAGCACCTGTTGCCTCTACTTCTGCAGCCTGGGTTCACATAAAAGGTTATTTCAATTAGTGTAAAACCTGTGTGCTATGCAAAACCTTTTTTAACCTGTAACTAATATCTTTTTTTTAGGACATGGTTCTCCAGGGAAACAAAAGTTCCTCTTTTATGGCATCACAAAAAGGAACTGCTAGTAACTGCCTGCAAATCAAATTTGCCCGTGAGAGATAATAATAAAGACTGAACTGAACAAATATCACATTGTAGCATCTTCTTAAGATGACTTATCTCTTGAAGTGAAGGTAACAGACAGGTTTTGCCAGGATAGCATAGAAAAATATGTATAAAAAATAAATAAATAAATGTATTGATGAATATGATAATTATGTGTGTGTGTGTGTGTGTGTGTGTGTGTGTGTATATATATATATATATTTGTATAGCGCTTTTTGCAACTAATGTCGTCTCAAAGCAGCTTCACAGAAAAGCAGTTTATATAAAGGAAAAGAAAACACGGAGTGTATGTATAGATGTAGAGAAGGGAAATCCGGGTCCAAGCCCCCCATGAGCAAGCCAGAGGCAACAGTGGCAAGCAAAAACTCCCTTAGAGTGAGGAAGAACCCTCAGGAAGAACTCAGGTCGATCCCGGTTGAAGAGAGAAAGACAGAGCTAACAGGAAAAGGAGCTTGGAACATCTATTAGACACATTCTGATTACTCCAGGAGGTAGTAATTGCAAGAGTAGAGCCAACCCATAGGTTCTCTGTTAAAGTGAGAGAGAGTTCATGATCAGTGCCAGATGCTGGCAGCTCTATTGTGGTCATTGTAGTCATTGTAGTCATGCCAGCTGACGAGCAGGAGAAAACAGGACAGGAGACCCAGATTGGACACAATGCTCTGGTGATTCTAGCAGCTCTGGAGGCTTCCATGTGATCACTCATCGCTCCTGGAAACATCGCTCCTGGAGCGCAGCAAAGAGAGAAAAAGAGTGTGGGGAGAGAGCGAGAGAAATAATGAGAGAGACTGATTAGGAGGACTGAGAGGTAGGCATTGCAGATTGTAGTGCGTGTAATCCTGAGAATGCTGGAGAAAAATTCCTCAGCGCTGGTTATCCATCAGGATAGATCAGCTCATAGAGAAGACAGATGAGAGGGCAGGAGAGAGGAAAACAGTTTGTATATTTAGTCCATTTATAGAGAAATGTAAGAGAAATTGTAGTGGCAACTGATGATATCAGCCAAATGCTTGTGCAAACAAGTAAGTTTTGAGTCTAGTTTTAAATGTAGAGTGTGTGTCTGAGTCCCGAATGGAGAAAGGGAGACGATTCCACAATTTCGGTGCTACACAAGGCAAGGCTTGACCACCTGCTGTGGTTTTTCTAATTCTAGGGACTGTCAGCAGGCAGCAGGATTTTGTGAGCAGAGCGTATGTGTGGGTTTGTATGACTGAATTAATTCACTAAGATACTGCGAGGCCAGGCCATTTAATGATTATACGTTAGAGCAGAGTCTTGTAATCAACATGAAATTTGACAGGTAGCCAGGGTAATGATGACAAGATATATAAAACTATATATAATTAATGTTTCTTCAGAGGGATGAAAAGAAGTTCTTTAAACTTTGCCCTAAGCATTTTTTGTGTTTTAATGTATCTGTTCGGTCTCCCCAAGCAGCTGTGTTAATCACACTACCTTCAGTCCTCTCATCACATTTTTGGTAGCAATCATCATTTTCAAGATGCCATTGTTCCCTGATGCAGTTCATGATTATATTTCATGATTACAAGAGAAAGTAAATAACAAGGAAATCAATTACAGACTAGTGAGGCACACATTGTGTGGCTGAATTCATCCCCCCACTCACAGGGATGCAGGAACGCAGATGTCTACTTTGAATGACTTGATTAAGTGCTCTTCTAATCACATTCTAATTGCATTGCCCATTTCTGACAGATTTATTTGTGTTACATCAGATACAGCCATTCTGAGCAGCATGACATACATGAGAAAGTCTGGATAACATGGATCAAGAAAATCCACCTAAGCACAACTGTAAGCTACATCCACAGAAGCATAGATGAGCCCTCAGGAGTGTGAGAAAGATCTGCTGTTGCTTTGGCTGGAGGAGGTAAGTCATGCACTGAAGGTTTGGCCAGGAGCCACTGAGAACCAACAGACGGGCGAAGATTCAGGGGCATCTAGAGGCTAATTCGGCCCTTAGTCCGCATGCAGCACCATAAGGGCCGGCGGGTCACCCCAAAGAGCTGCCCCTGAATTATCAAAGCAGAGGCCTTTGGCTCCACTGAAAGGGGTCATAGCAGAAGAGTTATAGTCCACTTACAGGCACTGCTGGCATGAGTCGTTGGCTAACAGTGAAGTCTGTCATTCCTGAGCCTGGTCTGTCTTTAGATCAGTAAAGATTTTAGAGTCATCAATATTGTGTTGCAATAAAATGCTTTATAACGTCCCATATAATTGATTGTCATATTAATAATAATATTTTATTTTTTAATAATATGATTAGGATCTTATTAACTGTTATTTCTATTGTCTTACTGTATTAATTTATTTATGTGACTTTGTTCAGTTGTGGGCTGCGTGAGCATGAACTTGGGATCCACTTCAGAGGCATTATATGTATTTCTCACATTTTCAGTCTTTTTTGAAACTACATTAATCATAAACTAATATGCACAGGAACATACAACTAGCCAGCTGCCAGTTCCAGCAAGGCTGGTGTAATGAGACAATAAATTAACCATTTTACAGGGAAATGACAAACTTCTTCACACTCAATAATTTTGCAATCAAAATAACATTACAAAATATATATCCATTCTTTATTAGAAACACTCATCTTATCCTTCCACTCACTGGACACTATACCTGCATTATTTCAGTGGTATAGCTAGATAGCATTAAAGGCTTCGCTATAGTGAGGATGAGGACCCCCGTCACCTAGCCAATAAAAACAGCTTTGAATATTAAACTGTAGACTGTTTGAGGTTAAACTATGTGTTTTACAAAGCATCTTTTTGTGTTTTTTTTTTCAATAGTGAAAGTGTCCACTTCTTCTTTATCATTCTCTTTTTATTTATTTAAGGCAGAAAAACTCATTAGACTGCAAGAATACCTTTCTCCACCTTTACCCATGGCGGTTTTTAAGATGTTTCCCGGGTCTGGAACTCACTCTGGACCCAGTTTGGTATATTTGGTTAAGTGTGAAAGCTGTTTTCAAAACCATGAACAGTCCAGTGAACTGATCTCTGCTCATCCTGAAATCGGTGGTCTGGGGTTCGTGTCTAGGTTGTGTAATTGTGGGGTTGCATGATTGGTTCATTTTATATTTGTTTTCATTGTGTTTGCCTAATTATGCTTTTATGCTGCAATTTTATGAATTAGTTTATTATATTGATTTCTTTCCGCTTCATTAATTAAATCTTAATTGTTCTCTTAATTATTTCATCATTTTGTTTGAGTTTATTGTCAATTTCTTTAACCTGGTCTTTATTTTAATTTAGTTTTCCATGTTAAAATCTATTTTAATTTATTTTTCAATCCCTTAAGGCTTAAATGGTCGGCTACATTGAAATGAGGGTGACCTCAATGTATTTCTGAGTGAAAATAAAGGTTGGTTGACTGACTGACATAATGCAACCGCTTTAACTTATCATGTCACTACCCTTTTTCAAGTTTCGTGATAATGATCATCATGAAAAATGCATGTTTCGTGCTCACCTTATGCATGGCTAAAGACCTTCCCATATGAGAACGAGCTCCTTGATTGCAGGTGTGTCTGACCGCTGAAATGCCAGGTGTTCATAAAGTGATGTTCTTTGCCAGTTGACTGTTTGCATCCAAGGAAAATTCTAAAAGAAGCAAATGGATGATGCTAGTAACTACTATTTTGCAAAGGAATACATGGAACTGAGCATTATCCATGGTTGCTAATTAATCCATGGTTTGAATGGAGAAAGCAAACAATCGATAATGCACACCTCCATCGAACAAGCCCAGAATGGGTCCTGGGTGCGGACTTAAGTGTGGGGGACAAGTGTAAAAACACCCTTAAAAACAATATCACTGGCATCGACTAACTTTTTTTTTTTTAATTAATCAGAAATCTGGCTTTCAAGTAAAGGTGCCTAAGCCTGCCCAGCACCACCCCAACACCCTGTAGCTATGACTACAGTTACAGACTATACTTCATCTGTTATCAGCCCCTCTCGATCCTATTCATCATTAATGAGTTTCTGACCACAGGGTTGCTGTAGAAAAGATATTATTTGGGTGGTGGTCTGTTTTCAGCACAGCAGTGACACTGACATGATTAAGAGTGGTCCAGCACCCGAAGAGTGAATCTGTGGAACATCAGAAACTAACCACTGATGAAGGGCTAGAGGATAACATGTAACACAACAGGCAAGTTGAACAGAAAAATGAGAGGAAATGCATAGAACAGAATGTCATTACAAGTTTTTTAAATGAACAAGCTGATGGCAAACAAAGTGAAAGGCATTGTGTACTTTAATAACCCCTGCCCCCAGTTTGTGTATATTTGAATGTATCTTTTCGCATTAGATCACCTTTTGGTAGGTGTCCAATTTTCCTAATACATTTGCCACTTGAGTAGATGGGACTCGGGGCACTGAGTAATCAACTAAAAGCGAGCCTATCCACACGCAGGCGGTGGGGTTTGGGTGGATGCACAGCAGCTATAAATATGCATGCAGGTGCATTATCTCTGTTGGCCTGGCCCACTACTCTCTGATAGCATCATTAATTTGTTGAACCACTGAGGTTCTCCACTGCTGGTTTTATATGTTATTGCCAGCGTTCTCCGAGTGGCACTGAACATTTCCGGAAGGACAAACTGTACCAGTCTTTTTTAAAAGGAATACTCCGCTTTGAGAGGAGTTAAGACTATTTGTTTACTCTCCCTCATGTCTGTGCAACACCATGTGCGATTTTTTTTTTAATGCCTTATCTCCTTCATACAGCTAGCACGGTGGCTAGAAGTTAGTCTTCCCATTAAACAATGGAAGTAAACCAGGGATTATGGCCAAACACACACAAAAGGCATTAAAATATCTAATCACATTTTAATCTATATCTTGTACTGTGCAGTCAGTGTTGTAAAAAGAAGCACATTGGCAACAAACATGGCGCGTTTCTGTCTGTAATCCTGTCAAATTAGTACACTAGAAACACTGTCACAAAATTCATTTAAGCTAGAAAACAATGGACAATCATTCAATAAATGTAAGAGTTTTGGTAGCATGAATAGAGGAAAACTGACTTTAGATATACATTATTGCTTCTTTCTTAAGCTTGTATCTAGTAGCTACAGATATCTAATATGAGATATGATAAAAAGATTTAATTCTAAGTAACTTTCAGCCATTTATATTGGCCAGTTCATCATAAAAGGTTCGCAATGTTGAGCGTAGCTGAAATTTCCATATCACTCCTATCACTCTTAGATAACTGAAGAAGCAATGCCATAGATAAACCCCTTTTGGTTCCCATGAAGAATCATGCCAATGGTTCTTCACAGGATAAGTTTGTAAACGAGTTAATGAGCATGAAGAACATTTGAAAAGTTTAGAGAACCTCCACATGGAAAGGTTCTATCTAAATGTGTGTTTTTCTAAAACCATGCCTCCAGGCCAAGAACCATTTAGAAAATGTTCATTTCAAGAGGGATGAGATTGATGCTACAGTACAAAAGCTCTTTGATGTGAAAAGATTTCGTTGTAGAGAAAGAAGAGATCTTCTCATATTTCTGTAAGGTGGTGGTGATAGGAACCAGGGGTCACAAATGGTCAACAACCAAGGGTGCTGTATGGGAGGAAAGACAATTCTAAGAGCTATTGACCGAGAGGGGCCGGTTTCTGTTTCTTTTTTCGTTTTTGGCAAAAAGCAAACATCCAGAGAGTCTCTATATTGCCCAACCTCCTGTCTATTTACATGAAATCGTTCGGTCCTGCCCCTAAGCCAGACGCAAGCGGTATTTGCTAGCAGTGAGGAATGCTGGTGCAGCATCATGTCTCGGTTTCCTAAAAATATGCATGACCTTCAGAAATAAAAAGTCATAAAAAGCAAAGACAAGAGTGTGACAGTATGACTAATTTTCTCAGTGAGCGGTGGAAATTAACCTAACTTAGTTCATAGTGAAATAGACTGCTTAGTTCATTAAGGCTGCTTTTGCTCTCATAAGTTTCTTTTAAGTTAAGTTCAACATCTTAAGCCTTCACAAACAATTCAGAGTGTTTTTTGATTTCACTGCAAGCTATTTATACTAAATTATTTGGTACGGGCCCAGCAGAAGCGGATTCAGGTCCAGCAGCCCTGTCTTCCTGCACACCCCTATTAATAAATCAGCCCTGTCTGCCCCTTCTTATACCCTTACCGATAAACCTGCCCTGTTCTCCCATCTCTATTCCCCTACCAATTAACCAGCCCTGTGTCCCCATTCCCATACACCTACCAATGTAAAAGCCCTCATACCCCTACCAATTAATCAGACCTGTCTCCCACTCTTCCTACCCATGCCAATGAACCAGCCCTTTGTCCCCATACCCATACCCCTACCAATGAACCAGCCCTGTCACCCCATCCCCATACCCCTACCAATGAACCTGCCCTGTTATCCCATCCCTACACATGGACCAGTGAACCTGCCCTGTCTCTGCGTCCCCATCCCCCTAATCATGAGCCAGTCCTGTCTCTGCTTTCCCATACCTCTACCAATGAACCAGCCCTGTGTCCCCATCCTGTCTCCCCATCCCCATACGTCTTACAATGAACAGACAGTCTGTCTCCTGATTTCCATACCCCTATCAATGAACCAGCCCTGTCCTCCCATCCCCATACCCCTACCAATGGACCAGCCCTGTATCCCCATTCTCATACTCATAACTATGAACCAGCTGTGTCTCCTTATCCCCATACCCTTACCCATGAACCAGCCCTGTGTCCCCATTCCATACCCCTACCAAAGTGCCTTTATATTACCATTAAAATTACATTTAAACTGTAACATGGCCTTCAGCGTATTTCTTGAATAAATTCCACTGCTTACAGTGTTAAATTTTCAAAGTTGGTGTGGCCTGTGGTGGTGGGGTGGAGAGGCCTTAGTTTTCTTTTGGGACTATTTTGTCTTACAACACCCTCTTCACCACATAACATTTATTTTAATGTATTTTAGGCCAAAACACAACCATACTGAATGAATGGTTTACCATCACAATCAAATAATACAGAAAATAATTCATTTTTTTAATACTAAACATGATAGATAAAAGTGGTCAATGAGTGAGGTGATTAAATAGCAGTAAACAGAACATACCACCTCATGAATTTGGCAGAAGGACACACGAGTGTGCTGGGGAGAGGGACCATCGCATGCATTGGAATGAAAATGTGGGCCAGCATGAGCTGATGGCTAAAGCAGAGGAAGTTGGGCTTTAGCTGGAGCACGTCGATGCGAGCGTGGGAGGAGGCAGAGGAGCTGCAGTGCTTCCAGAGATGGAAAAGGCCATGGGGTCACCATCGAGTGAATTAATTTTTAAGTAATAAGAGATGGGGTAGCGCTATGCTGAGTTTGGAGTCTATATTACAGCATGGGGCTACGTTCATGCTAACCTGTCATTCCTAATAAGCGCTTTCTGATTGCAAATGAATTCCTGCATACAAGGTTAGTTTAAGGGAGTCTACATGTCTGTTCATGGATGGGTGACTGTTTCTCCTCAAACTGATCTCATGAAGAATTCACAAGAGCTATTACAAGCGAGGCCAATTTCATTGGATTTCCTGTGAACGCCACGGTGAGAGAGAAACAAAAGCACTGGCTGCTAAAACCAACCCCAAAGCTCTGACCTTAACCATTCGTAACAGTTTGTCTGTGCGAATTTCCTCGAATTTGCAAACACAGGATGCTATTGATCTTTTCCAGCTTTCCTTTTTGCTGTTGTTTTTGTGGCTCTCTCATCGCCTCCTTTTATTCATCCACAATCTGTGTGCAACTCAAGGCCACTGGAGGGCACAGTCATTTACCAGAATGGAATCATGATTAACTTCATCAACCTACAACCCTGAGTGCTGGAGCTATGCGGAGGCAACACCATTTTGTGCGGAATTAAATTTCTCTCTGCTTTTCCATGAATGTCGAGAGACATGGATCGATTTCAAAATCTCACCTCTCTCAATCAATAATAAGCAAGGATGGAGAGGCCGAGCATATGAGAGAGAGATTAGAATCTTCTGGCTGCCTCCTGGTCCAAAAGAATGACCTTCTGGCTATAGGTGAAGGTTGCTGCACCCTGAAGGTTGGAGGGTGGGGGGTATAGGGCATGGGAGAGAAAGCCCCGAGGAGTCTGACGCTCTGGGTGACGGGCAGAGGAATGAATGTATGGAGGACGAGGTTAAAAACTGCATGAATTCAATCTGGATGCTTCTCAGGATGACCCCTGCAGTTGGAATGCAGAAGCCGGAGAGTCTGCCAACGCTACTGGCGACATCCACGCAGGAAAGAGGGAGGGGGAGGGGACTGTAAAGGAAAAGGAAAAAAAGGGAAGATTTGAGAGGATATGTTTTGGACCCTTTCACACCCTTCTAGCCCTCAAAAATGCAGCTAGCCTAATTAGTGCTAGAGCCCTCCCCTCCTGGAGGCAGCTTATGTGCCACCGCTAAGCATCTTGCCTGCATGCAGTAGCTGATGGTTTGTGTGAGGGGATTAAGAGACTGCCAGGCCTTCTGCTGCTGCTGGGAGGGAGAATATACATGCTAAAGCTTCTAGCGGGTAAAAATCTCACTCTGTGGCTCTGAATTAGCAATTAGCACCCCCAAAACCTCCCTCCCTCTGACTACCCCGGCTAAGACATCTAGAGGAAAAAATCTCTTCAGTGACAGCACTGAATTAACAACTCTCTCTCTCTCTCTCTCTCTCTCTCTCTCTCTCTCTCTCTCTCTC